>JAXRKP010001445.1:35000-67500 GCA_037039925.1 Doris montereyensis
GAGCAATCTGAGTCAGTCTGTGTAAATTGATACAAATAAGCAAGTTTCCTTTCACAGCAGATATGCCATTTTTAAGCCCGGTTTTCTACACCCCCCTAGACCCAGTGTTCAGAACACTGACTTGATTCTACACTACTGCTTTATTCAACTCATTGCCACTGCCACATATGTAGTATTAGTACTGTTTATTAGAACCTGTACTGTATTACAAATAACATACATGTAGTTTTTCTGTACTCAAATAATGAGAAAATCTCTACGACCGCTTTAAAGGTCCTATGACGCCTTTAGTTTAAAACCTTCGCATGACACTTGACGACTTGATACGGAAAAGCTGTGCCGGCATTCTCCTTTTACATGTTTTTTTTGGTCCCTTTTAGGTGTGTGGGTGGGCATTTGACAGGGTAGCTAGGTGGGTGGGCCTTTAACAGGGTAGCTAGGTGGGTAGGCATTTTTGGGGTAGCTAGGTGGGTGGGCCTTTAACAGGGTAGCTAGGTGGGTGGGCATTTGACTTTGGACATTTGACAGGGTAGCTAGGTGGGTGGGCATTTGACAGGGTAGCTAGGTGGGTGGGCATTTGACAGGGTAGCTAGGTGGGTAGGCATGACAGGGTAGCTAGGTGGGTGGGCATTTGGGTAGCTAGGTGGGTGGGCATTTGACAGGGTAGCTAGGTGGGTGGGCATTTGACAGGGTAGCTAGGTGGGTGGGCATTTAACAGGGGCATTTGACAGGGTAGCTAGGTGCTAGGTGGGTGGGCATTTGGAGCTAGGTGGGTGGGCATTTGAGCTAGGTGGGTGGGCAGCTAGGTGGGTGGGCATTTGACAGGGTAGCTAGGTGGGTGGGCATTTGACAGGGTAGCTAGGTGGGTGGGCATTTGAGCTAGGGGGTAGCTAGGTGGGTGGGCAGGTGGGGTGGGCATTGATGGGGTAGCTAGGTGGGTGGGCATTTGACAGGGTAGCTAGGTGGGTGGGCATTTGATGGGGTAGCTAGGTGGGTGGGCATTTGACAGGGTAGCTAGGTGGGTGGGCATTTGATGGGGTAGCTAGGTGGGTGATGGGGTATTTGCTAGGTGGGTGGGCATTTGACAGGGTAGCTAGGTGGGTGGGCATTTGATAGGGTAGCTAGGTGGGTGGGCATTTGACAGGGTAGCTAGGTGGGTGGTGGGCATTTGACAGGGTAGCTAGGTGGGTGGGCATTTGACAGGGTAGCTAGGTGGGTGGGCATTTGACAGGGTAGCTAGGTGGGTGGGTGGGCATTTGACAGGGGGTAGGTGGGTGGGTGGGCATTTGATTTGGGGTAGCTAGGTGGGTGGGCATTTGACAGGGTAGCTAGGTGGGTGGGCATTTGATGGGGTAGCTAGGTGGGTGGGCATTTGATGGGGTAGCTATTTGGACAGGGGTGGGTGGGCATTTGATGGGGTAGCTAGGTGGGTGGGCATTTGCATTTGATGGGGTAGCTAGGTGGGTGGGTGGGCATTTGATGGGGTAGCTAGGTGGGTGGGGCATTTGATTTGACAGGGTAGCTAGGTGGGTGGGCATTTTTGATGGGGTAGCTAGGTGGGTGGGCATTTGACAGGGTAGCTAGGTGGGTGGGTGGGCATTTGATGGGGGTAGCTAGGTGGGTGGGCATTTGACAGGGTAGCTAGGTGGGTGGGTGGGCATTTGAGGTGGGTGGGGTAGCTAGGTGGGTGGGCATTTTGAGGTGGGGGGTATTTGCAGGGTAGATAGGTGGGTGGGCATTTGACAGGGTAGATAGGTGGGTGGGTGGGCATTTGACAGGGTAGATAGGTGGGTGGGCATTTGACAGGGTAGATAGGTAGGGGTGGGCATTTGACAGGGTAGATAGGTGGGTGGGTGGGCATTTGACAGGGTAGATAGGTGGGTGGGCATTTGACAGGGTAGATAGGGTAGATAGGTGGGTGGGTGGGCATTTGACAGGGTAGATAGGTGGGTGGGCATTTGACAGGGTAGATAGGTGGGTGGGTGGGCATTTGACAGGGTAGATAGGTGGGTGGGCATTTGACAGGGTAGATAGGTGGGTGGGGTGGGCATTTGACAATGACAGGGTAGATAGGTGGGTGGGTGGGCATTTGACAGGGTAGATAGGTGGGTGGGTGGGCATTTGACAGGGTAGATAGGTGGGTGGGTGGGCATTTGACAGGGTGGGTGGGCATTTGACAGGGTAGCTAGGTGGGTGGGTGGGCATTTGACAGGGTAGATAGGTGGGTGGGTGGGCATTTGACAGGGTAGATAGGTGGGTGGGCATTTGACAGGGTAGCTAGGTGGGTGGGTGGGCATTTGACAGGGTAGATAGGTGGGTGGGTGGGCATTTGACAGGGTAGACTAGGTGGGGGTGGGCATTTGACAGGGTAGATAGGTGGGTGGGTGGGCATTTGACAGGGTAGATAGGTGGGTGGGTGGGCATTTGATGGGTAGTAGGTGGGTGGGTGGGATAGGTGGGTGGGTGGGCATTTGACAGGGTAGATAGGTGGGTGGGTGGGCATTTGACAATGACAGGGTAGCTAGGTGGGTGGGTGGGCATACTGGAGACACTGAAATCAATTTTCATCAGCCCATACTGATTCAGTCACAGCGTTTTGGAAGTAAAGATAATGACACGTTTTCAGTTATGTAGTAAAGGACCCGCAGGGAAAATGTTCAATGTGTGATATTTACCTCATGCTACGAATTTGTTTACAAATACTAATGTCTCTTTTTTCTCCTCTTTTTCCCCTCTATCATTTGTTTTCCCAGTGCCTTATTTTGATTGGGATTATGTACCTGCTACAAAACTGTCAAAGTACGACAATGACAAACCTGCTAAATCTTGTACAGTGCTTAACCTGACAATGATAGTGAAGAGAAACAACCAAAGCTTTAAGATCTTTCGATATCCACTGAACAATGAATGTTTCAAACTTGGATTCCAGTAGTTGTCATGATAACCGATGTTATTGTTAATGATACAAATTATAAACTGCTATCCATTCAGGCTCTTTCCTACTTCACCGTAGAGGTTGGTGATTATACAAACACAACTACAAGACATTGTATTTGGTAAGAATGACTTTACAAACAAATTACATGTAAATTATATAAATATTGCATTCCTAAATACCTTGTGTGATGATGATTGTCAACATAAGGTACCATTGTCAAATATCTTTTTCCTTACATCGTTTTCCATAATCCTATTTTATTATTTAGATCTCAAACTTTTATTCCTACTCAAACTTCCCCATCCCATTCCCTAAAGTGCCTGCTCCAGATTTTGTTGAACTTTATAAAAATCTATGCATAGAAAAGTAAAAAGAATTTGTAATCAACTTCCCAGTGTGTCTTTATTTTTCTTGGTAATCATTTAAGTAATAACAAATGTTACTATTCCAACTTTTAATACGACGGCATCAGAAAACCTGTTCAAAACATCAGTGAATAAAAACTCAAAGATGGGGAAACAATGAAAACTTCAATAATTAAACGTCGAATCTGGTAGAAAACTTGCTGAAATGAAAGCAAACTTAGGGTAATTTAGAACCTATATGCAAAATATGGTTACTCTTAGTAGCCCGCAACCCAGCCTTTGGCAAACAAAGTGCAACCGAATTATGTATCGATTATGTGCTTGAACCCTTAATTTATAAGCTCATAGTCATACCAAATTCTTTTCAATTCCCTGGCTTTTGTCCTTGCTTTGGGCGGCTTTTCTTACCAAGTAGGATTGGCAGTCAACCGATTGACCAGAGAGCGACCTAAACATTGCGATCGCCTTTGTTCCTATATATCAAGTCCACTGCGTATGTCACTACATCACGTATTTTGTTTGCATTCTATTACGTCCTGAGAGTGACCTAAACATTGTGAGCGCCTTCATCCATATAATATACAGAGCACACTGTGTAGGTTGCGAGAGGGCACTACTTCACTTATTGTGGTCGTATTCTATGTTTAGATTGACCAATCAGCACAAGATGTTGACATGAGCTAAACATGCTCATGAGCTCAGGTGTAGGGAAAAGTTTAGGAGTCAGGGTTCAAAGGGTTACTATAGCAAATATAGTTGTTTCCACAAACACATAAGCTCAAGGTCAAATTTCCATTTAGTTTCAAACCATGATTGAGATTTTTTTTATTAGTCTTTTATTCTTTTGAAACATTGTTTCTTACACTTACACACACAGGCATAAAAAAGAAAACACACACACACATAAATATGTACAATAATAAATAACAACTTATACCAATATACCGGTACTTTTAAATCAAAAAAAAAAAATAGAAACCTTCAAACCTGGCATTCATTTCAAGCTTATTGCACATCAACGTCTTAAAACAGTTTGATTTAAAGCTCCATTACAATATCTATTACAAATGTACAACTTTAATATCAAAGTTCATAAAAATACAACCAAATAATTTGTTTGAGAATCATAAATTTGCTCAACTTCAACCACAAGAAGCACTGATTGTCCAATATAGTTATTTCTTTGGTTCATTTGGATTCCGCAAATGGGGATAACTTTCTATTGTCAGTTTCAAAGCCTCGTCCAGCGTATAAACAGGTTTGTAGGCCATGTCTGTTTTAGCTCTTTCACAGCTGTAGAAATGGTCTGTTCCTTTGCAAGTGCCACCTTCATGGGTGTCAAGGAGGGACTGATGGAAACCATTGGTTTGAGAATGAAAGTGATCAACTGTAGAAACATGGCAACAATATACAACAACATGTAGGGCAGATTGACACTGGGGCCGGGTAGCCGAGTCCTGTTAGGAGTCGGGACATGAAAGACCAGAACAGGACTGGCTCATCGTTGGTCAAATGGTAGGCCTGCAGACGGAAGAGAAAAGGGATATACTGATGACTATCATCCAGAGAAAGACAGTTTACAATTAATTTCTAAACATAGTCAAGACGTTTTTAGATATAATAAGCCCATGTATGTGCGATGATGAGAGAGATAACAATCATTTCAATGTTGGCCCATATTTCATACTGTACTACTTCAACCATTCTACCACTAATGTTACATGTAAAATTACTACTCTTTACTAGCACTAGTACTTCTACTTCTCCTCGTCTTCCTCCTCCTACAACTACTACGACTACTCCTTCTATGACTACCAGCACCACTCCCCTTCCATTGAAATAGACTATAAGTACAGTGGACAACGGCATTTGTATCAAAATGGAAATTTTCTATGTCCCCGAAAAGCCTTTGATCAGATCAGTCTCAGACGCTGCCTTGACTGACTCGAAATCGACCATTTGAATACTTGTCTAGATGTGAATCCAAGGTTTGGCATCCCAATGCACTCCAACCTCACTACTGCAGCAGTCTTGTTGAGTTTTGAGTGAAATTCGTCACTATCATCATTGTCAGAATCACTCTCAGAATCCATTTAAATCTCTTATTTATAAGGACTTTTCTGGGGACACAATCGACATAAATTGAAAAGATAATTCCCGCTAAATGCAGAGCATGTCGAAAAGAAGGGTTGAACCAAAGTAGATAACTAAAACTATGCCAATAAGTTGAACTGAAATAGTTTTATTAATAATTATAATTGGGCCGTGCTTTGACTATTCTCGTAGACTATTGGGAATGGATGATACAACAACTCTTATAGACTGTCTGAAATGGATGATACAATAACTCTTATAGACTGTCTGGAAATGAATGATACAACAACTCTTATAGACTGTCTGAAATGGATGATACAACAACTCTTATAGACTGTCTGAAATGAATGATACAACAACTCTTATAGACTGTCTGAAATGAATGATACAACAACTCTTATAGACTGTCTGAAATGAATGATACAACAACTCTTATAGACTGTCTGAAATGAATGATACAACAACTCTTATAGACTGTCTGAAATAGATGATACAACAACTCTTTAGACTGTCTGAAATGAATGATACAACAACTCTTATAAACTGTCTGAAATGGATGATACAACAACTCTTATGGCTGTCTGAAATGAGTTACTGAACAAAAATATGTAGGCCTATATATTGATTGAAACAAACTTCAATTCCATTTCAGAGAAAGTCTACACTTTCATAACATGGCATGTAATTCAAAATATATGGCATGTAATTCAAAATATATGGCATGTAATTCAAAATATATGGCATGTAATTCAAAATATATGGCATGTAATTCAAAATATATGGCATGTAATTCAAAGCATATGGAGGGGTAGAATAATAATAATAAGGGTCAAAGAAATGATTTTAACAATCAAAATATAAAAGATAAATACAATCAGTTAAGTCTATTTCTCTGACCTTGCCACAAATTGGAGAGCCTGGATTCAGATTCTCAGCTGCCAGTATGTGTCCGTGAACCACATTTCCAACATAGGTGAAGTCTACGACGTTTTTACCATTCCTGTTAGATGTTTAAAATACAAATTCACAATTGACTCTCACACCCGCAAAATGCAATTTTCCCTGCAGTAAATGACTGAAAAACAAAACAGCATAGCATACAGTAACATTTATTAGAATAAAGGTGCTAAAGATTAAGGTTTCAATAGAGAAATATCCCATACAGTCATGTCATGGTAAAGATTAAGTTTTCAATAGAGAAACACCCCATATAGTCATTTCATGGTAAAGATTAAGTTTTCAATAGAGATAAACATCACCTACAGTCATCTCATGGTAAAAATTAAGTTTTCAATAGAGATAAACATCCCATACAGTCATCTCATGGTAAAGATTAAGTTTTCAATAGAGATAAACATCCCATACAGTCATCTCATGGTAAAAATTAAGTTTTCAATAGAGATAAACATCCCATCATCAGTCATCTTAAGTTTCTCAATAGAGATAAAAAAAGTTTTAAAGCTGTAGGAGAGATTAATCTGCCATAGAAGTCCTGCCCCCCCCCCCCCACTTTGGAAAGCTTGAAGTTTGGCTAACACAACTAACATGGAGTGAAAAGAAAAGCTCACACTGTCTACCTGCAACTTGTACATCGAGTTGCATGCCTAGAATATATGTCAGGACCTACCAAGCTAGCCTCAAGCTCTTTTGATGTTGACAGCAGAAGAGTTGCATGCCTAGAATATATGTCAGGACCTACCAAGCTAGCCTCAAGCTCTTTTGATGTTGACAGCAGAAGAGTTGCATGCCTAGAATATATGTCAGGACCTAGCAAGCTAGCCTCAAGCTCTTTTGATGTTGACAGCAGAAACCCATCATCTTTTTTTTTTTTCTTAAAGGAAAATCAAGTAGACGAGACATGTCTGCCTTCTACATTACCAAAATCAGCTACTACTACTACTAGTTTTTAAAAACAAAATAAGAGTAAAAATGCAGGGATTTAATGGTCACATGCGATGAAATTTCATGAAATATATCTGTATGCAAATAGCTCATTCATAAAGATGAAAAACTATGTACATGAATAAGTAAGTGCACAGATATGCAAAATAACTTATTTTTAATTATGCTTATGGTTTAAAAACTAGTAGTTCAAGTTGAGAAACTATTTCAAAAAGATGTGTAGCTGTTATTCAAGTCAAAAGAAAAAAGGATTACTCTCTTAAGGGGAAAGGTGGCACCTTGAGTTAAAGTATCAACATTGAGGTGATGGCATTTTCTTTCAGTTCAACTCATCTGCTTACCTTCAGTACAAATCATTCATGATAAATTCACCTCCTTCTGATCACAAACGGCATTTGACAGTGACCCATACCACCACTTTTTGAGAAAATCCTATAGAAGAACACACAAATAGCCTTTCATCGGGGCCTAAATAACTCATTCACCCCTGCAGTAAAATGGTTCCGCCCGTGCCCTTTGGAAGGCTTGCACTACCCACTACACATCCACGCAAACACATTTATTTTATGATAATTTTTCCATTGCTTGATGTCAATCGGTGTGCTCAAGAGCTTTCCTCCCTTATACGGTGATAGCTACGTTCGGTTTTACTCTCTCCGTGAAAACTCAGGAGATGGCCGGATGTTTCCCATGATGCCCAATCGGCAACCAGTTTCTGCAGTGCTGTGTTATGTTTCCCACGACTTCGGTATATTTTCACTCTCCCGATGCTGATAATACTCTTGTTTACATATCAGCACGTGATGGCAGTCGCGATTTATTTGAATACCGTTACTACTATTATTGTCATCTATAGTTGTCATCACAGTGTCAAAATTAGGTATTGGTTTTTTTATGCTCTTTATTGATAAGTTGTCCTTCATCATTCAAAGACAGTAAGTTTCATTTTGTGACTATTTTTATTATTGTTTACAAGAACAGTGTGTAAGATCTCTATCTTCATCATGCCAAAATCTTGTCGTAAACAACTTGTATAGATGCATGCGAAACGTTGAATAGTTGATCCTGCTATTCAAATAAGTGAGGACATAACATGACCTGGTGACAATGTGCTTGTCATATCCTTTTTCAATCTAGTAGTAGTAGTCATAGTAGTAGTGCTCGCACAACATTGACAACCACCACCCTCCCCACTCCGCCCATTGAATTCGTCAACTTTTCCTCCATCTCTCGTTCATCACCTGTACCCACCCCTTCACGTTCACCAACCACTAGTAGTAGTGGTAATGTAACAGTCTGCACTGCTGGACCACTGGCCTTTGATTTTAACGTCCTCACTACCTCCCGTTCATCTCCTTTTCCTGACCCTTCACGCATATCGGTTGGTACCAGCACGGCAGTTGACACCACTGTCAGTCAACAACACTTTGATGTAACACCGTCTATTAATGGCATTGCGAGTCCCTTCCGCTCGAGATGGAAATTCATATATTTATCGCCTGGCCAAGCAAAGTGATTTCTTACATCGTGACTATGCCATGAAGAAAAACATGTAAGAATGCACGGCAAAGATGAGAGAAGCAAGAAAATAAGACTTGAAAAACTTACAGAAATAGAAGGAATGCCATTGTATGACACTGGGGTTGTTTAAAAGGCCGTTTTTGGTTATAAATTTCACTCTTTCTGCTATTTGGCTTTTTTTTTAACTGCGGTTTTTTTAATTACTTAGGTCCATTTATCTCTGACACAAGTCATATGTCGTTCAAACTTCATAATTTCATGTCAGTTATTCATGTCTATGTCTTCAGTTTGCCAACAGCGGTTTTTGTTTTCTTTTAAAAAGAGAAAATTTTCTTGAAATTTGTTCTATTTGTATTTTTTGTAAAAGCGGCTTGATAGAATTGAAAAAAGATCAGTGTAGACATTTTGTACAAATTACAAACAAAAGGAACCCATAGTGACTGAAATATGGACCTAAAGTTTGCCAAACAATACAAGATAGTTGATGTTATTTTTAGTGTTATCATGGCAACAGAGCTAAAAAAAAATGGTATATTTTGCCTCGGACATCGTTGTGATATCTTTTCACATTTATTTGACCCTAAAGGTCGTAATGAAAAGCAATATAAGGGAAAAAAGTCTCCTCATGCCGCATTTCCCCTTAAAATCTGAGCTGCTATTTCCAGGATCATGATATAGATTGATTACGTGAGTCCCCAAATACAGGAGCTTATTATCTGACAAATCACCAAGAAAGGTGCAACAGTAAGGATACAATACATAATATCCCCAACTAGAGCAAAAGAGGACAAAGGAGATAATAAGAAACAGGACAGGGAAAGAAACAGACAAGAAAAGACATGGGATGAGCTAAAGAAAATAGTAATCGGCCGAGCTGCCTTGATATGCTAAGTTGACTCCACGTTGATTCTTTACGATCTCCATGGAGCCTTGAGGCATAGATAGATGGATGGAATACAGATTGGCGAGGCTACTCGTATTAGAGGCCAGCTCAACTTTATAGAAACCAGGATAAGCTCTGGGTCTATGGGCCGTTATGGCCTTGAAGGAATTTTACTTTTATATAAACAGATTAAAGCTAGATACAGGTCAAAAGATATCATAACAAGCATCTGTCGTGGGAGTACAGATAACACAAAAGAACCAGGCCATTGCAGCAATTGAACCCATAACCTATTGATCATAAACTTAGGAAAGTAGTTTATTGATACCTCTGAACAGATTTTGATTGTGTTGAAGTTTTCTTTCTGGGAGTGTATCTTTTCAGTTGGGACAATATTCATGGCTCAAAATCCTATATGCAAAACTTGCTATAAATAGCATCAACTTACAAGCACTTGGTCACACCAACGTACCCTATAATGAATTTAGTCCTCCCTTTCCTGGCCATATCAACTGCAATGGGAACCAACTGTCTATCTCTGGGGCCAAAGATTCCATGAGGACGAAGAGCTACGGTATGAAAGTCCTTGGAGTTGGCTGTCAAAACTGTCTGGAGAGATACGTGTTGTCACAAACAAAAAAAGTTTATGATGAAGATACCCATTTTGTGATGCCAATTCAAACAAAAAAAGTTTTATGATGAAGATACCCATTTTGTGATGCCAATTCAAACAAAAAAAAAGAACATTGTATTTTCTAAGTTTTAGAGTTCATGGAAGAAATAAGATGGGAGGCGATGTTAAAATCTTTTCGATGGCAAGTTAATTTTTTAAGGTTTTTTACCATATCCTCAAGAACTAATTTGTCAGAGACAATTGCCATTGCAGTATACGAATGCGAATGTATTACAAAAAGATGGTCACTAAGCCAAATGTTACCATTATAAGTCGAAATATGACCATGATAGTCAGTGTCTTGAGACAATTGAACAAGAGGTGGCTGGTCATCAAACCAAGACCAGCGGTCAGCGTGTCAGACATGCCAGACAAATCGGCTGCCTTGTCTATTGTGAACAAAGTGCTCCCTATTCCTCTTGTTTGCAATCCTATAGCCACTACCGTTGACCGCTGACTAAAACGGCTTATGAAGCTTTCTTATTTTTTTTTAAACAAAAAACATCCATTTAAGTTTTTAAAAAACAAACAAACTTAGTCAAAATCGTGCCAGGATGGCCCATAAAGCCAGATAAAAAGCAAAAGACAAAGCAAAACAAAACAAGAAAAACAAATACTATTTTAATGGGTGATTGGCAGTCCTAAAACTGAGAAGGGAAAGTGTTTTTAATTAGACAAATTCTATCTACCAATTACTACCTGCCCATAACGACCAACTGTCCATAATGACCACTTTGGTCTATGACCATTGGTGGTTGTTACTGACAAATTAGACTTTGTACTGCACATTTAAATCAAGCACTCAATCCAAATTTTGCCTTGACTGTATCATCTAAATAAAAGTTTGTTCCCAATATTACTTCTGTGTAGTTAAGGTTGCTTTATTTTGTCAAACCTCCAGACATCATTGAAGCAAAAAAAAATAATATAATTGTTAAAAAAATATAGAAAACGGGAAAGTAAAAGAAAAATCATGATATTGGAATAAACACAGGAGGCAGATGCTACAAATGAAACAGGTGGGTTTATAATGGAATCCATACCTTCTCCTGTAAGACTTTGGTCTGCGTATAATAATCAAGAGGCTTAGCGGCGTACGGCAACTCAGTTTCTTTTCCATTCCTGATTCCTTTACCTTCATACACGACACTTGCTGAACTGGTTAAAATCAGTCGCTAAAAGAAACACACAAAAAAAAAAATAAATAAATAAAATGTTGATTTGCACAATATTTTATTTGTATTTCATAAGTGAGGACATAAAACTGTTCATAGCATCTCATTTTCATATCATAGAGAGCCATTGGCTCATTTAGTTATCTAAGACTTCTATGTAATATTTCAATTTGCAAAGATTGAACCTTATCTGAGGAATAAAAATTGTAACTTTATCTATTCTGTCACAGGAATTTTCAGGTTTTTCATAGGCTGAAAACCCATAGCTGCCAACCTTTTCAAATTGAAAAACAGACACTAGCTGTGTGAGCTAATTCTAACTTGCACAACGGCCGTAACACTCAAGAAAACATCAATAATTAAACTTTTTTTTAAAAATTATACGGTAGATAACAAAATGTCTGCTGATCACTGGCTTTTCTGGCAAAGTGTGGCCGTAGTTTTTTTGCCCTCAGAATGGTGTTTCAGGACTTTCACTCCGAAATCTGGGTCTCTGCCATTGAATCAGGCTTTCCAACAAAAATTATTGTTAACCCACATTATTTACATATTTTTCAAGGTAAATACAGACTTATGGACTCAAAGCCAAGGAAATGTACTAAATACAATTTGTACGTACTGGTTGGCAGATATGAAAACCTAATGAATAATAGTTTATAGACTAATATCAGCTTTTCTCAGTGTTTAAAAGACATAAAGACACACATAAAGCTCACTAAACCACACTGTAAGGTTGTTTGCAAATCTAGGACATCATAATGTAACAAGAACTTACCGTAACTCCAACTTCCCCGCATGCTTCAATCACTGTCTTTGTTCCCTCAAAGTTCACCTTAAGAAAAAGAGCCTTGTTATTGGACAGTGGGGCTGGAGACGCACAGTGGAACACACAATGTACTCCCTCTAAAGCCGGCTTTAAATCCTGTCGAGTGGCAAAAGCATGGTTAAAATCATAAATCATCTGTAAGAGACTTTGAACAAATACAATGAGCACACTGTATTATAATGTATCTTTTATTATTTTAAAGTTTCACATAACATAATTATCTTTTATCACAAATATCAATGTTCAACTATAGGTGGCTTGGACTGCCTAGTGTTGTGTAGCAATGATAAAGAGTTCTGGGATGTGTAACCAAAAAGACCTGGTATGACAATGCAGCTTAAGACATTACTATTAAAACATTGATGTATGAGATAGAACTAATATCAACTTACTTCTTTCTTACATAAATCACCATTAAAAAATGTTACTTTGTCATTTGAAAAGGTAGTTTGAATGTCAAAAATCCTGACATCCCATCCCTTTTCTAGCAGCCCCTCACACAGATGGCGCCCTAGAAATCCACATCCCCCTATGATCAGGCATGTTTTATTTTCCTGAAATGAAACATTAGGAAAATTGAAAAGTCGAATAAAAAACAGTCACTTGCACATTTTTATAAAGAAATTTTATTCTATTCTCATGAATATGAATTGTATTTCTGACTCATAGTCTAAGCTCGATGCAATCTTCTCGTCCACTTTCCTCAATGGTAGTGAAACATGGACTTTAAATATTAGAGAAAGCAGCAGGAAGGAGACAGCAGAAAAATCAAAAAAGATAATTTAAGAGAGCTCGCTAAAACTGAAATTTAACCAACTTTATTTTATGCCATTTAAGTGTAAAATTACGGGATCTTACTTCAACATGCATAGTGTTCTAGTCTGCACACGGGACCTCCTTTTTTCATCTGTCTGCGACGAGACTAGGTATCGATCCACCTACCTGGACCAGGGGGTAATCTAGATTTTGCTCGAAAAAACTCAAGAAAACTTTTCACCAGTTAGCAGGGCTCGAACCCACTAGAGTCTACATTTGAGTACTTGCTCTTGATTGTATGATATTAAATTGGAGCTAGATCTTAGTTTTGTCGCTTTCAGTCTGTTGGTATAGATCTAGATCTAGTATCTCTGTTGACAGCTTCCCAATGCTCGACGTTTGTAGCCGAAATTTAACTAGATTTAGTGCCCAACTCTAGAGAAATCTAGAACTAGATCTAGATTTAGAATCTAGATCTAGTAGATCTCTAGATCTACATCTATCTATAGTACAGCCCTGGCCTTCCCTACTCAGATATTAAGTACTGCTGAGAATCTAGATTCTAGTTCTAGATTTAAAATCTATCTATATAGATTAAGATCTTAGATCTAGATCACTCTATTTTCAACATTATCTCGACCATTTACCCCAGTGCTTGGTGCCATCCTTTTGAAACAGAATGTTGATTGAAATGATTGTTGATGTTTTATGTTGGGAGAGAGACCAACAAAGCGTAAGCATAGGCCTACCGGTATCTGTATCAGTGGATCAATGATCCGATCAACGACTGTTTGGTTTGTTAATGAAAGGTCAGAGTTCATACTCAGTTCATGTTGAATGACGGGATCTGATTGGACACAAAACATCGGCTGCTAGTCGTATTGTAGGCCCAGCAGTCAGCAGTCACTGGATTACAGGTCAGTAGTCGAACAAGTCTGTGGCTTTGCGACGTTCAGCCGATCACTCTCGTGATAATAATAATTGTTCAATTTTCTTTACATTTTGAAATCTCTTCTTCTTCAAAATAACTTACCATCTCAACTCTTGCGTGTTACTGTCAGCGCACATACTTTGATTTAACCCAAAAGTATTTAACCGCTTTTGGTTTTAAAGTGATGTGTTTAATTCTGTTTCTAAAGTCGCCAGTGCTATTGCTAAGTTTTATTGCTGTTGGCAATCCATTCCACAGCTTGCCGACATCAAAGTAAATCAGTGGTTCTCAACCAGTGGGGAATTCCCCACTAGCGGGGTCCCAGATGGGGAATCATGAAACGCCCCAAGCCAGCCTCTCCCCGCTATAAACAAACAAAAAACACCACACAAGAAAACCAACAAAAATCAAAATAAAACAAACAGCAAATAGCGCGCCTCGATCCTCTAATAATAATTATTTCCCTGTGGGTTTTCTGGTACCGTACTATGATTGATAAAAACTAAATTTTCTTGCCTTTTTGTGACTTGTCAGGGCCTGCTACATTCTCTTTTTTCATCTTCTCCATAACAGAATACTACCTCAATTCTTGAGTATATAACTGTCAGCGCGCATATTTTAAGTTAACTCGAAACTGAATCCAATTTTGATTTTAAAGTGATGTGTTTAATTATATTATTAAAGTCTTCGGTGCTGTTGCAGAGTTTTATATCTGTTGGCAATCCATTCCACAGCCTCACTGCACTAGGGTAATTCGAGTGTAGGTGACAATCACTTTTTGAAGTTGGAACCATGTATGTTTGACAGCCTGATCTGGTTGTTCTTGTATTGAGTTGCTTATCTAATGGAATGAATAGTAGGCCATTTATAGCTTTAAAGAAAGTATTATTTGTATTTTTGGCTATAGGTTCCTCTAAAGGTACACATTGCAATTGATTCATGTTGGTTTTGGTATTTCCATTAGTGTATGTATAATTGGTAGACACAAATTGAGCTACATTCTTTTGCACTTTCTTAATTTCTTATATGTAGGTCGATGTGAGTCCCAGACACATCTACCATAATCTAAGACTGTTTTTAAAGCGTTGTAGCACTTCTCTTTTACATTTTGAGGACAGTTGTAAAGTTTTCTTCAAAGGGTCATTTATTTTCTGCACAATGCTCTATATTGTTATTCCCATTGCATTTTAGTGTCAATCGTAACTCCTAGATATTTTGCACTGTTTGTGATGTTTAGTTTTTGGCTATGTATGTAATAGTCTTTTCACTCGCCTCCTCTTTCCTCCTCCTGTTTGTTTTTCATTCTGACATCACACTGTGTGATGATGTATAGGTGTGTAGATGTTCCTCGTTTATTGTCTGACGAAGAATTATACACGAAATTGCATATGTTTGTTCTGTATCCATTAGTGTCAAAATTATTTTAGGATAAACGCAGGAAGTGAAGATGTAGTATGTTTGGTTGGATGTTCCCCTTGTGACAGAGACTAGGTAGTCTCTTGCGTATGTAATAGTCTGAGTTGACTATTTTTACTTGTCTGAATGTTTTAGTACCTGACATTTATCTGGATGGAAGTCCATCTTCCAATTTCTCTCCCATTCCGGTAGTTTGTTTAATTCATTTTGTGATATTTTGCAATCCTCAATGTTAGATATTTTTCTATGCAATAGACTATCATCAGCAACTAAAATTAGTTTGATAGCTGGTGAGAGGTGGTCAATATCACTGAATATACTATAAAAAGGGGGGACCTAAGACAGTTTCATGGGGGACACCTGAAAGAACTCGTTTGAGATAAGATCCAGTATCATCAACTGTAGTTACCTTTTTGTGTTCGTTCGAAAAGAAAAGATTTGATGCATACACGAAGAGAAGTCTGAATATCCTACATATCTAATTCTACAGCCATTGGCACCAATAAAAGGCGGAGGACGGTTAAGATATCACATGGCACACAGCTGAACGGAGATTAAGGGTGTTATTTAAGCGACCATGCAGGTAAAGTCCATATTGTAAATGGGTGGTGGCGGTAATGACTTGATCGGTACGAAGGGAGAGAGAGAGAGAGAGAGAGAGAGAGAGAGAGAGAGAGAGAGAGAGAGAGAGAGAGAGAGAGAGAGAGAGAGAGAGAGAGAGAGAGAGAGACAGACAGACAGACAGACAGACAGACAGACAGACAGACAGACAGAGAGAAAGAGAGAGAGATAGATAGAGAGAGAGAGAGAGAGAGAGAGAGAGAGAGACAGACAGACAGACAGACAGACAGAGAGAGAGAGAGAGAGATAGATAGAGAGAGAGAGAGAGAGAGAGAGAGAGAGAGAGAGAGAGAGAGAGAGAGAGAGAGAGAGAGAGAGAGACAGAGAGAGAGAGAGAGAGAGTTGCAACCCTTTCCAAAATAGTGGTGTTTGCGCATCAAATGTGTATCCACGCCCAGGCTATAATAATAATTGAGGAGGACTTTCTTTTTCTTCCGTCCAGTGGAAACAACTACCACGGCTACCGATGTTCTGAAGGTCACGGAAGACTTTTTGAGGCAGAAAGATTCGACTGGGAGAAACATGGAAATGTCTGCACAGGTGAAGCTTCTGCTATGTTTGGTGCGGCATCGGATTTTTTTAGAACTGGTTGCGAGAAAGAATCAAAATGTAGGAGAACCACACAATCATCATAGATCGTGAAGCGTTGGCCTCAAAACCGATGTCCCAATCACTAAAGCAAACATTGAACAGCAATCAAGGTTGTCAATAACGTCAAAGGGAGTGCCCTCAACATTCGTGTGTTTCGAGAGCTTTGTCAAGACAGCTGAGTATGAATGGCTGTTGTTTCACGCTTCGGGACGTCGGTTCTCCGAGGGAAACATGTTGAATCGACTTGGGAATTTACTCCCATAGGTTGTTGAATTTTTAGAAGTATGACAGGGAAATGAACTGAAAGATGTGTGTTTGCGATGTGAAAGTTTCAAATCACACTGTCACTACTAACGGACATGTTTTACGATGTGAAAGTTTCAAATCACACTGTCACTACTAACGGACATGTTTTACGATGTGAAAGTTTCAAATCACACTGTCACTACTAACGGACATGTGTTTGCGATGTGAAAGTTTCAAATCACACTGTCACTACTAACGGACATGTGTTTGCGATGTGAAAGTTTCAAATCACACTGTCACTACTAACGGACATGTTTTACGATGTGAATTATAGTGTGCAGACTTAAACATTATTGGGAAATGAAACATGATTGCTGCATTCATTGCAAATATCAAACTATGGAAAGCCTAAGAAAAGAAACCAGTCGGAGTGAAGTGGGCATGTCTAACGTTGGAGCAAATCAATGAACAGACTAACGCTTTCATCGACGCTATTGGTAGTGAAGCTGTCGATCTTATCAACAAATTCTGGACTTCCTTCATGAGTCATCTGCCAAGGCTACTTTTGTCGGTGAAACAATTGGGCAATTGGGCAATTGGGCAATGGTACAGAATACAAACTTTCAGACACGTGTTTCGAGAGCAAAGGATACCCATCCAAATGCTGGGGTGTTTTGTTTTGTTTTGTTTTGTTTTTTAATCACATTTAGTCTTCGTGTTAAGATTGAATTCCCAAAACCTTACCTGTATTCCTTTCTCAATGGTGTCAGTGAAAGTGTGCGTTTGCCCTTAGGCAAGGTCGAGATTTGTTTGCTATCATGTAATATTTGTTGGATTTATACAGTCATGGATGCACTCGGGACCATCATCAGTTTACCAAACTTTTTACAGCCAGTTAACATTCCTAACAGAATTGCAAAACAGGAATGGACGTATGAACAATAGCTTCACACTCTACCAAAAATGACACACATGGGGGCCAACGTGGACCATTTTCTTAAGAAGCTCCCTTACAAAACAAGATGTGAATGGAACAAGAGATCAAATTGCCCTTTATGCTTGACAAAGCATCGTCTGCATTGTTGGAAAGAGTTTGCCATGATCTTGAGGTAATGAAAAACCATCAGCTCTAAAAGTTATCTTTGTTTTATCATGTTACATTGGTTTCGTGAAAAGGAAACCAAATAAGTGTATCCAGTCTTGATTACTTTGTTTTTATTAAATGAGCGATATATAATTATTGCATCTTTGCTTGAAAATCAGGGGTAAGCAACTTTGTTTCCTCCGTCATTATGCTTTGCTCCCCTGCAGATATCCTCAAAAATCGACACTCGCTCAACTTTTACCTAATCTTTTATGTTTTTTGGGGGCTCGTTGGTAATGTACTACCATACCGGAAGTTGTAATTCACAAAAAGCGTCGGCTCAGAATGGTAGTGTCGTAACTACACATTTGACAATTGCTGGAGCTGTCACGTGATCATTATCCTCTCTCACACAAACTGATAACCAAATCCGGTCTACCTTTGTCACTAACATCACTTGCCTTTCGTTAGGTTTATCACTTAGATTACTTGCCTTTCGTTAGGTTTATCATTTAGATTACTTGCCTTTCGTTAGGTTTATCACTCACATTACTTGCCTTTCGTTAGGTTTATCACTTAGATTACTTGGCTTTCGTTAGGTTTATCACTTAGATTACTTGCCTTTCGTTAAGTTTATCATTTAGATTACTTGCCTTTCGTTAGGTTTATCACTCACATCACTTGCCTTTCGTTAGGTTTATCGCTTAAATCACTTGGCTTTCGTTAGGTTTATCACTTACATCTCTTGGCTTTCGTTAGGTTTATCACTTAAATCACTTGCCTTTCGTTAGGTTTATCACTTAGATCTCTTGCCTTTCGTTAGGTTTATCACTTAGATCTCTTGCCTTTCGTTAGGTTTATCACTTAGATCTCTTGGCTTTCGTTAGGTTTATCACTTAGATCTCTTGCCTTTCGTTAGGTTTATCACTTAGATCTCTTGGCTTTCGTTAGGTTTATCACTTAAATCACTTGCCTTTCGTTAGGTTTATCACTTAGATCTCTTGGCTTTCGTTAGGTTTATCACTTAGATCTCTTGGCTTTCGTTAGGTTTATCACTTAGATCTCTTGGCTTTCGTTAGGTTTATCACTTAGATCTCTTGGCTTTCGTTAGGTTTATCACTTAGATCTCTTGGCTTTCGTTAGGTTTATCACTTAGATCACTTGCCTTTCGTTACGTTTGTCACAAATGTCACTTGTCTTTTGTTATAACTTCAGATTAGCTTTCCAGATGAGAAGTTAAAAGAATGGGTTTATTTTAAACTCAGTCGGCAGAACTGTCTGACTTCTACTTACAAAACCCGAGTTCGATTTTTTGTCTGGCCCTCACGATGAGCCATGTCGACCCGGTGGCGAAACTGGGCAGCAAGGTATGTTCAGATTAATCGAAGGTAAAGGTGTCCTGGAAAGGGATGGCAATCTGCCACATTAGACCGCATGTTTAGAAACACCAAGAGTCTAGCCCTGATCACCCTACGCTCAATTCTGAGTATGGGACTTAGTTTATTTTTCTCAAAACGGTTTTTTTTTAGTGTAGTTAAGACAATATAATTGTTAACCTACGAATTGTACGGCTATGACAATATTACAGACACACCAAGAGAAGCACTGTTGTTGATTTTGCTTTCATGTTATTGGTGAGATGTACTGACCAACAAGCGATCTTCAGTCAACTAAGACTGTGTTAGAATACAATGTAATATCATTAAAGACACACAACAAAGGAAATGTATTATGCAATATTATATCATTTATTACACTGTCTGTTTGGGAGGACAAGGATAGATTTATTGTCAACGATCATGATAAAAAATACAATTATTTCAACTTTCCTTTTTTTTTCAATTTGATATTTGTACCAAAGAAAAGACATACGGTAAAACAAAATAAGAAATTTAACGATTCTATTTTGCATTGTATTTTTTTTAGATTTAAAAAATAGAAGAACGAAATTTCAAAACAGATCAAATCAACGGGTAGAGGAGCGGAGACATAATAGTCGATCTGACTCGTCTTGTTTTGCTTTTGTTTGGGTTTTTTCTTCTTTTGCTTCGTTTTGTTTTTCTTTCGTTGCTCAGTTTAATCGATAGAAGTGGTTCCAACATAAACGTTGTAATAATGATTGTTTTATGGACGATGATGTTGACTTTGTGATCTCTTAATGCACAGGTGGAATTCCCCGTGGCGCTGCTATCTTCTCCTCAGGTGGAACTGGTGACGGACTTGGTGGTGTGCTAGCAGGCCTGGGATTCACGGGAGACGCGGTGCTCGTTGAATTAGTTTCTTTTTTAGGCTGCAAAGAAAGTATCGAGCTTTTAAAGTCAAGACAGGGCAAGAATCGGTTTCTTTTTTAGGCTGCAAAGAAAGTATCGATCTTTTAAAGTCAAGACAGGGCAAGAATCGGTTTCTTTTTTAGCTGCAAAGAAAGTATCCATCTTTTAAAGTCAAGACAGGGCAAGAATCGGTTTCTTTTTTAGGCTGCAAAGAAAGTATCCATCTTTTAAAGTCAAGACAGGGCAAGAATCGGTTTCTTTTTAGGCTGCAAAGAAAGTATCGATCTTTTAAAGTCAAGACAGGGCAAGAATCGGTTTCTTTTTTAGGCTGCAAAGAAAGTATCGATCTTTTAAAGTCAAGACAGGGCAAGAATCGGTTTCTTTTTTAGGCTGCAAAGAAAATGTCCATCTTTTAAAGTCAAGACAGGGCAAGAATCGGTTTCTTTTTTAGGCTGCAAAGAAAATATCGATCTTTTAAAGTCAAGACAGGGCAAGAATCGGTTTCTCTTTTAGGCTGTAAAGAAAGTATCGATCTTTTAAAGTCAAGACACATCAAATCAAAAAATCGTTTATTATGTTTTTAGATCGTACATTTATCGAATCTACGTGATGTTTAGTCAGGCAGGGTCACAGGTTAGACATTAAAAACAATCGTTTTCATAGTTATCCGATAAATTTAAAACAATCGTTTTCATTAACCATAAACATACATGTGATAATAATATAACTTTGATAACATACCTTTTGGATTTTCTGAAACGATTCACTCAAGGCAATCTACGTTTATTGTGACAAGAATACGTACCTCGCAGTTTTCACAATCTTTGCAAACATCACAAATTGTTGATTTATTCAAAGTCCCAAAGACGTAGAATCCAGTTACTTGGAAAGCTGTGGGCAAACAAAATTGAGGAATTGATTCGTTTGTATCCACCGCATACAGTAAGTAACTCAGTTTGTTCGTTTGGTTGAAATCCACCCCGTCCACCTCATACAGTGAGTAACTCAATTTGTTCGTTTGGTTGAAATCCACCCCGCCCACCTCATACAGTAAGTAACTCAGTTTGTTCGTTTGGTTGAAATCCACCCCGTCCACCTCATACAGTAAGTAACTCAATTTGTTCGTTTGGTTGAAATCCACCCCGCCCACCTCATACAGTAAGTAACTCAATTTGTTCGTTTGGTTGATATCCACCCCGTCCGCCTCATACAGTAAGTAACTCAATTTGTTCCTTTGGTTGAAATCCACCCCGCCCACCTCATACAGTAAGTAACTCAATTTGTTCGTTTGGTTGAAATCCACCCCGCCCACCTCATACAGTAAGTAACTCAATTTGTTCGTTTGGTTGAAATCCACCCCGCCCACCTCATACAGTAAGTAACTCAGTTTGTTCCTTTGGTTGAAATCCACCCCGTCCGCCGCATACAGTAAGTAACTCAGTTTGTTCCTTTGGTTGAAATCCACCCCGTCCGCCTCATACAGTAAGTAACTCCAGTTTGTTCCTTTGGTTGAAATCCACCCCGTCTACCATACGCAATAGGTAACTCAGTTTGTTCGTTTGGTTGAAATCCACCCCGTCTACCTCATACAGTAAGTAACTCAGTTTGTTCCTTTGGTTGAAATCCACCCCGTCCGCCGCATACAGTAAGTAACTCAGTTTGTTCCTTTGGTTGAAATCCACCCCGTCCGCCTCATACAGTAAGTAACTCAGTTTGTTCCTTTGGTTGAAATCCACCCCGTCTACCATACGCAATAGGTAACTCAGTTTGTTCGTTTGGTTGAAATCCACCCCGTCTACCATACGCAGTAGGTAACTCATTTTAGCGGCGTACAATACTGTGGGTCAAATTTGTACTCATACTCGGTATCGATTTACATTTCTAGGTAGAACGGAAAGAATCTATTGGGAACCCCTTACCCTGAACCCCACACTTCATTTCTAGGTAGAACGAAAGAAATATATTGGAAACCCCTTACCCTGAACCCCACACCCCAGTCCTAGGTAGAATGGAAGAAATCTGTTGGGAACCTCTCACCCGAACCCCACACCCCAGTCCTATGTAGAATGAAAGAAATATATTGACAACCCCTTACCCTGAACCCCACACCCCATTTCTAGGTAGAACGAAATAGATATATTGACAACCCCTTACCCTGAACCCCACACCCCATTTCTAGGTAGAACGGAAGAAATCTATTGACAACTCCTTACCTTGAACCTCACACCCCATGTCTAGGTAGAAAGGAAGAAATCTATTGACAACCCCTTACCCTGAACCTCACACCGCATGTCTAGGTAGAACGGAAGAAATCTGTTAGCAACCCCTTGCCCTGAACCTCACACTCCATCTCTAGGTAGAACGGAAGAAATCTATTGACAACCCCTTGCCCTTAACCCCATACTCCGCCTCTAGGTAGAACGGAAGAAATCTATTGACAACCCCTTGCCCTTAACCCCATACTCCGCCTCTAGGTAGAACGGAAGAAATCTATTGACAACCCCTTGCCCTTAACCCCATACCCCGTCTCTAGGTAAAACGGAAGAGATCTATTGACAACCCTTGCCCTTAACCCCATACCCCGTCTCTAGGTAAAACGGAAGAGATCTATTGACAACCCCTTGCCCTTAACCCCATACCCCGTCTCTAGGTAAAACGGAAGAAATCTATTGACAATCCTTGTCCTGAATAATCTGTCTGTTCCAATGTTTTAAGTTGTGTCTTACATCATTTGTATGTGTGTTTCAATCTTCTAAGTTGTATCATACTTAATATGTGTGTTCCAATGTTCTAAGTGTATCTTACATAATATGTGTGTTTCAATGTTCTAAGTTGTATCATACTTAATATGTGTGTTTCAATGTTCTAAGTTGTAACTTACATAATATGTGTGTTCCAATGTTCGAAGTTGTATCTTACATAATGTGTTTTCGAATGTTCTAAGATGTATCTTACATAATATGTGTGTTCCAATGTTCGAAGTTGTATCTTACATAATGTGTTTTCGAATGTTCTAAGTTGTATCTTACATAATATGTGTGTTACAATGTTATAAGTTGTATCTTACATAATATGTGTGTCACAATGTTATAAGTTGTATCTTACATAATATGTGTGTTACAATGTTATAAATTGTATCTTACATAATATGTGTGTTACAATGTTATAAGTTGTATCTTACATAATATGTGTGT
Organism: Doris montereyensis; assembly: GCA_037039925.1. Lineage (NCBI taxonomy): Eukaryota > Metazoa > Mollusca > Gastropoda > Nudibranchia > Dorididae > Doris > Doris montereyensis. The sequence goes on from JAXRKP010001445.1 coordinate 58,487, forward strand.
TTCAATGTTCTAAGTTGTATCTTACATAATATGTGTGTTCCAATGTTCTAAATTGTATCTTACGTAATATGTGTGTTCCAATGTTCTAAGTTGTATCTTACATAATATGTGTGTTCAAATGTCTTAAGTTGTATCTTACATAGCTTACAAAGAACAACATCGTTAGATTTATCATTGTCTTCATCATCATGCCCGATGATATCACGATATCCTTTTATACTGCATAAGATCTGTTGTCATTACCAAGATCATCTTAATTACCATCACCTTCCATCATCATTATCATCATTATATCATCATCATCATCATCATCATCATCATCAACATCATCACCGTCACCATCATCACGATCATCATCATCAAACTTCATCGTTGCAAATTCATCCTCATCAAAACCATCATGATTACATCTATGTGTGTCTTATTGATCTAATATGGTTGTGTTGTATTATTACGCTAACGTAAAATGAAATACCCGTAATGTACAACTAAATGTTTCATAGTATTCGTGGTTTAAACTTATTCTATGTTGTATGTACTCACGGTAACAAAAACAAGTTTCCCTTTGGGGATAATAAAATGCATTCAATTCAATTCACTTCAATTCAATTCAATTCAATTCGATTCAATTCAATTCAATTCAATTCAATTCAATTCAAAACACTCTATCCAGCTTTGGTAAAAGAAGAAATGTTTAGACATAACACCTACTCAAAATCCATTGCTTTGGAAGCGTAGCGTGTTACTCAAGTACTGTCTACGATGAATTGAACACCTACTACAAAGCTGTTTCTAATTACATTGTCCTTGTGTTACTATTCTACGACAGGAGCTTCTCAAAGGAAGGTAACAAATAGCTTTACTTGCATTACGATGAATTGAACACCTACTTTAAAGCTGTTTCTAATTGCATTGTCCTTGTGTTACTATTCTACCACAGCAGCTTTTCAAAGGAGGTAACAAATAGCCTTACTTGGATCGTAATAGTCATAGACACGGATGACTGCCGGCCTGGACTTGGCCACCAACTGGACGCGGTCCATGCGTATTGTGATGCAAACTTCCTTTGACGTTATCTGTGGTAGAAAATAAATGGATGAATAATTAATTAGATCAATAAATAAATAAATAAATAAATAAACCAATAATAAATAAATAAATAAATAAATAAATAGACCAATAATAAATAAGTGAATAAATAAATAAACCATGATAAATAAATCAATGAATAAACAATTGGATACATAAATAATTGAATGAATAAATAAATGATTACAGAAAGAAATAAACAAGTAATTGAATAAATAAATATATACATAAATATATACATAGATAGATAAATAAATGAAATGAATACATATAAAGAGGACTATGTCACTATGTTTCCATGAAATAGAAAGAAAATACATGGGTATCGAGGTATGTTTTAAGACGGGAATCATTTAAAGAATAAAACAAAAAAAAGATGAAGATGGATTTATAGTCCATATCCCATAAAAATGCAGGCTCACCAACTTTATATCATTTATCCTGTTAGGCGGTTTGTACAAACAGTTTAACAAGATCTTTCTCTATAGCCGGGCACTCATTAACACTTCAGTCAAGTGAAGAAAGTACCTTTGTTAAGAGCACAACGTTACGAAAAGACACGTGGGTGAACCAGCTATATGTCTTAACCAGTGTTCCCGTTGGTACACACTCACAACTCTACGGTTTGGCTACAACCAGTGTCGTCATGGTAACCCACTCACAACTCTACGGTTTGGCTACAACGCTTTCATTATGACAGATTGATTCGTGTATGAACTTATTGAAAATAGAAAGGGAATTATTATTTTTTTGCCTTTTTTAAAAGTAGGCTATGCGACTTCTTATGGAAACAATTTATAATATTGTTTCTTTTCTCAGCTGCTGCCCATACACACGCACGCACACGCAATGTGCTTACCTCATCAAAGTACAATACCACTTTACGATCCTTTTGCTCGATTTTCTTGAGGATTTCCAGTTGGGTGATGGTAGACTCGTCGGCTACAAATCCTGACAGGACTCCGATCTCTGCCACCACCATACCAGTCAGGGCATTGTCACCAAGGCGGCTGAAATGGAAACAAACAAACAAAACACATAAACACCAGCCGCCAGGAAAGTTCGCTCACAGGCGGCAATGCCAACATGCCGGAGCGTAACCTGGTTTCTAAGGCGAGAAGGTGAAAACATAGACATCGTATGGCCTCCTAGATATCCCAGCTTTTACTCCTCATTTGGATAGGACAGATCTTCCCATTGTATTGTGTGTCGAAAGGGGCGTAGTGTAAGCGTCTTTCCCAAGGAACATATTAACGTCGGATGGGTCCAGACACTCGGCTTTGGCTTCAAAATGTCGATTTTGTTATTTCCAATAAGTTTCAATATTTTAAATATCTCTTTTAGACTCATATTTTTAACTAAAGAAAGTCAAATAACACATATGGTTTATTTAAATCCTCATTGTTTACTCTTTTTTTCTTTTTTATAATTTATAATCAGGGAAACTTCAAATGCGATTTTCGCACATTTTTACTCTTTGACACCGGCTTTGCCCCCAATTTTTGTATATAGTATCGATGACGACAAACATTTCACCCAGTAGCGATTTTTGATATCATTTTAAATATTTGATTGTGTACACATATAGATCCAAGATAAGGGGGTGGGGTGTGGAGGAGGGGTAGGGCAATACAATACAGCAGGCGAGGTCATTTGTTCTTGCTTATCGACTATGAATTCAAATGTGTTATTTTAATGTTCTCTGCCAATTTTCATTCTGAAACGTCACACATTTCCATAACAACGGACACACCAGTCGGGTGCCTTTTTACACGCAGTAGAATATTAGTTCACACAGCGTTATTTAGCAGGGAAGTAGGGAAGGGGACTCTAGTCTCAACCACAAGGTTGCGGGTACAAGCCCCGATGGTTGAACAATTTTCCTGAGTCTTTTCAATTAGAATCCTCTCCCAGGTAGGTGGATCGACACCTAGTCCCATCAGGGACTGACGATAAAGGGATCACAACACTATGTGCACGTTAAATATCCCTTAGCTGTGTTTACAGGGTAGTCTGGACAAAATTGAAAATCTTATCAAAACCCCGATATCACCTTAGCTGTGTTTACAGGGCAGTCCGGACAACATTGAAAATTCTACCAAAACCCCGATATCACCTTAGCTGTGTTTACAGGGCAGTCCGGACAACATTGAAAATTCTAACAAAACCCCGATATCACCTTACTGTTTACAGGACAGTCCGGATAAAATTGAAAATCCTACCAAAACCCCGATATCACCTTAGCTGTGTTTACAGGGCAGTCTGGACAACATTGAAAATTCTACCAAAACCCCGATATCACCTTAGCTGTGTTTACAGGGCAGTCCGGACAACATTGAAAATTCTACCAAAATCCCGATATCACCTTAGCTGTGTTTACAGAGCAGTCCGGACAACTTGAAAATCCCACCAAAATCCCGATATCACCTTACTGTTTACAGGATAGTCCGGATAAAATTGAAAATCATATCAAAACCCCGATATCACCTTAGCTGTGTTTACAGAGCAGTCCGGACAACATTGAAAATCCCACCAAAATCCCGATATCACATTACTGTTTACAGGGCAGTCCGGACAAAATTGAAAATCCTACCAAAACCCCGATATCACCTTAGCTGTGTTTACAGAGCAGTCCGGACAAAATTGAAAATCCTACCAAAACCCCGATATCACCTTATCATGTGTTTACAGAGCAGTCTGGACAAAATTGAAAATCCTATCAAAATCCCGATATCACCTTAGCTGTGTTTACAGGGCAGTCCAGACAAAATTGAAAATCCTACCAAAACCCCGATATCACCTTAGCTGTGTTTACAGAGCAGTCCGGACAAAATTGAAAATCCTACCAAAAATCACCTTTGCTGTGTTTACAGGGCAGTCTGGACAAAATTGAAAATCCTATCAAAACCCGATATCACCTTAGCTGTGTTTACAGGGCAGTCTGGACAAAATTGAAAATCCCACCAAACCCCGATATCACCTTAGCTGTGTTTACAGAGCAGTCCGTACAACATTGAAAATCCTACCAAAACCCGATATCACCTTAGCTGTGTTTACAGAGCAGTCCGTACAACATTGAAAATCCTACCAAAACCCCGATATCACCTTTGCTGTGTTTACAGAGCAGTCCGGACAAAATTGAAAATCCTACCAAAACCCCGATATCACCTTAGCTGTGTTTACAGGGCAGTCTGGACAAAATTGAAAATCCTATCAAAACCCGATATCACCTTAGCTGTGTTTACAGGGCAGTCCAGACAAAATTGAAAATCTACCAAAACCCCGATATCACCTTAGCTGTGTTTACAGAGCAGTCCGGACAAAATTGAAAATCTTATCAAAACCCCGATATCACCTTTGCTGTGTTTACAGAGCAGTCCGGACAAAATTGAAAATCCTACCAAAACCCCGATATCACCTTAGCTGTGTTTACAGGGCAGTCTGGACAAAATTGAAAATCCGATATCACCTTAGCTGTGTTTACAGGGCAGTCGACAAAATTGAAAATCCTATCAAAACCCGATATCACCTTAGCTGTGTTTACAGGGCAGTCTGGACAAAATTGAAAATCCTACCAAAACCCCGATATCACCTTAGCTGTGTTTACAGGGCAGTCTGGACAAAATTGAAAATCCTATCAAAACCCGATATCACCTTAGCTGTGTTTACAGGGCAGTCCGGACAAAATTGAAAATCCTATCAAAAACCCGATATCACCTTAGCTGTGTTTACAGGGCAGTCTGGACAAAATTGAAAATCCTATCAAAACCCCGATATCACCTTAGTTGTGCGTGTAGGTGAAATTAAATCAAATGTTAAAATTACACGTAGTAAAATGACATCAACCTGTAATTTACCAGGAGCTCATCTGGCAACCAAAACTACTACTGTACGCGGTATTAGTATTTCTGTTCATATCAACGTAGCTAGAGACAAACAGGGAGGCAAGGGGCATGTCGGAAGTGAAGGTAAGAGCACAAAATAATATGAAAGCCCCATAGGAATAAAGACGAGACAAATACAAGGAACAGACAGAAAAAAAAATCGTGGCCACCATGGGGATTGAACCCACGACCTCTACATCGGCACCCATCACTTTGCGGTGAAAAAGAAAGCGTGCTACCAACCCAGCTAACTGTCAGTGAATATGACTGCTAGTCATGACTGGATTCGTGCGAATGACCTTGCTAATGAAAATCCTTTTTAGAGAGCGCAGTAAGCTCGGTTGGTAGCACGTTTTCTTTGTAACTGCCAGACTTACCTGGTGCACACCTTCAGAATGAAATGGTTCATTGACCCGCTCACTATTTCTGTACGCAGAGCGTAAGATGTGTCTTCCACTTCTCTCTCAACGTTGAAGGAAACAGCGAGCTGAATAAGGATGAGACATTGAATGAAACCTCTGTGTTAATGAAAAACCTTGGATCTTGTGAAACAATAACGACACGCGCTTTTACCGCAATTCATTTTGATATTCATGTAAAAGTATTTACATTACACACTGCAAACTGAGTTTTCGCGGGGGTAACTTTAGACCAAAATAGAACAATCAAAGATGCCTTTAGACGTGGGACATTAATATTAAAATAGTGTGAGAATGTGAATCTTTCCTTCTTCTAAGCAAAAGATTTAAAAAAACAATTATTTAAACGTGCTGTTATTTTGTTTCAAAACTTTATTTTCAAAGTCTGAATGACAATTTGTGAGTAATGGTGTTCATTTGTTTGCATGTTGCATAGTATAATAAACGTATTTATTTCAATGAAAGTAAGAGAAATGTACTTGTTTTGCAAATACAGAACATTAGTTGCAAGTGAGAGAGCAGATAACAAAGAGCAGAGAGCAGAGAAACAAGAGCAGAGATACAAGAATAGAGAGACAAGAACAGAGAGACAAGAATAGAGAGACAAGAACAGTGAGACAAGAATAGACAGACAAGAATAGACAGACAAGAATAAAGAGACAAGAACAGAGAGACAAGAACAGAGAGACAAGAGCAGAGACACAAGAACAGAGAGACAAGACCAGAGAGACAAGAGCAGAGAGCCAAGAACAGAGAGATAAGAACACAGAGAAAAGAGCAGAGAGACAAGAGCAGAGATACAGGAATAGAGAGACAAGAACAGAGAGACAACAATAGAGAGACAAGAACAGAGAGACAAGAATAGAGAGACAAGAATAGAGAGACAAGAATAAAGAGACAAGAACAGAGAGACAAGAACAGAGAGACAAGAATAGAGAGACAAGAGAGACAAGAACAGAGAGACAAGAACAGAGAGACAAGACCAGAGAGACAAGAGCAGAGAGACAAGAACAGAGAGACAATAACACAGAGACAAGAGCAGAGAGACAAGAGCAGAGAGACAAGAACAGAGAGACAAGAGCAGAGGCACAAGAACAGAGAGACAAGAACAGAGAGACAAGAGCAGAGAGACAAGAGCAGGGAGACAAGAACAGGGAAACAAGAACAGAGATATTAGAACAGAGAGACAAGAGTAGAGACACAAGAACAGGGAGACAAGAACAGAGAGATTAGAACAGAGAGACAAGAGCAGAGACACAAGAACAGAGAGACAAGAACAGAGAGACAAGAGCAGAGAGACAAGAACAGAGAGACAAGAACAGAGAGACAAGAACAGAGACACAAGAGCAGAAAGACAAGAACAGAGAGACAAGAGCAGAGAGACAAGAACAGAGAGACAAGATTAGAGAGACAAGAACCGAGAGACAATAGCAGAGACACAAGAACAAAGAGACAAGAACAGAGAGACAAGAGCAGAGAGACAAGAACAGAGAGACAAGAACAGACAGACAAGAGCAGACAGACAAGAGAACAGAATGTGTTACTTGCTTACATCTACAAGGGCGATACCTCTGCCTTTCGCCGAAACAGCCACGTTGGATGGTATGAACTTGGTCTGGTGAGGCGATACACATAGAAACACTCGGAATCGACATTGGTAAATGAATATAGTCGTTGTAATTGACATTGGTAAATGAATACTATAAAGTCGTTGTAATTGACATTGGTAAATGAATGCTATAAAGTCGTTGTAATTGACATTGGTAAATGAATGCTATAAAGTCGTTGTAATTGACATTGGTAAATGAATACTATAAAGTCGTTGTAATTGACATTGGTAAATGAATGCTATAAAGTCGTTGTAATTGACATTGGTAAATGAATACTATAAAGTCGTTGTAATTGACAATGGTAAACCAATGCTATATAGTCGTTGTAATTAACATTGGTAAATGAATGCTTTAAAGTCTTTGTAATTGACATTGGTAAATGAATGGTATATAGTCGTTGTAATTGACATTGGTAAATAATTGCTATACATACATACATTCAATCGTATATACATAACAACATACACACATACGTACATTCACACATACTTACATACATACATACATACATACATACATACATACATATATACATACATACATACATACATACATATATACTTACATACATACATACATGTTTTCTGTTGCCTGTGTTCTCTTCTCTATATCTACAGTTAGTGTCCATGTTTCGCAGGCGTAAAGAAACACTGAGTGAACAAGGGAGCGCATAAGTTTTAACTTTGAGCTAAGGGAAACTTTGTTGTCTTTCCAGACGGTTCCCATGTGGGTTAATGCAAGTGTTGTCATTGCACTCCTTGTTAATGCTTCAGGTTTTGATCCTTCGTCCGACAGTATTGCTCCCAGATATTTAAACTTGTGCACAGTTTAAAGCTTCTCTCCGTTGGCGATGATGTCGGTATGGATTCCAGTGTCACTATTAGTCATCAGTTTTGTCTTGCTTGTACTGCTTCCCATGCCGTATGCTGCGGAAGATGTATCTAGTTTTCTGACCAGATTATTCAGTTCTTGCTCTGTGCCTGCGAGTCCGTCAATATCATCGCGAAGCGCAGGTTTGTGATTGTTCTTCTCCCAATGCTCACTGTTCCTTGGTGGCCGTCGAGTGCTCTGTCATAATGTTTTCGAGAAAGATATTGAAAAGGGTCGGAGAGAGCAAGCACCCTTGTCTCATTCCAACAATGATTCTGAACCCGTCTCCAACCTCCCCGTTTAGATATACTGTACTGCTGACCTTGTTATAGAGGTCCTGTATGACATGGGTAATGTTGGCGTTGATGTTGTAGTGGTTCATGGTCGCCCAGAGTGCAGCATGCCACACTCTATCAAAAGCTTTTTTGAAGTCTATGAATACGTGGTAGAGTTCTTGTTGGTGTTGAAGGTATCGTTCACATAGAATTTTGAGGTTACATGTATGCTCAGTTGTACTGCGCCCTGCTCTAAATCCTGTCTTCTCCTCCCTTATGATTGCCTCGGCCTGCGGCTTCAGTCTGTTCAGTATAATCCTGAGCATAACTTGCAAATGAGACTGATTGTGCGGTAGTTGTTGCACTGCTGTAGGTTTCCTATCTTGGGAAGGGTGATTACTAAAGACTGGGTTCATTGAGTCGGCCATCTTCCTGACTCCCAGATCTTCTGGCAGATTACACTTAAAGCGTCTATCATGGCCTCACCCCTGCTTGGACAAGCTCTCCTGGGATATTGTCTATGCCTGCAGCTTTTACTTTCTCAGAGATTTCACTGCTTCCCGACTCCTTCTCGAAGGATGGGTAAATTCTCTATGTCTGTTGTCGGATGTGTGTTGAGCTTTTCTGTGTCGCCTACTGCGAGGAGATAGTAGAAGTCTGAGCAATACTCTGTACACCTGTGTATGATCTCTTTGCTCTCGGTCAGGCACTTCCCTTTTTTTTGTTGTCGAGAACGGCACTGGGCCGTCCATGATATGTGGCTAATCAAACAAGTCAAGAGCACTCTTGGCACATATTTTTAAAACGACAAAGACCAACATGAACGCTGCAGTAGTAGTCAAGATCTGAGTTGGTCAGTTATAATGA
>JAXRKP010001445.1:75000-89429 GCA_037039925.1 Doris montereyensis
TCCCTTTATTTATCTTTCATCCACATTTGAAATTATATCATTTTGAAATGTCCAGCTTATCGTCTACCATTGCCCACCTTTCCTGGTTGCCCTTTGGCTAAGTCTGACCAGCAGGTCATTCAACTGGTTACTTCCGGCCAGCTGGAAGAGGTAGGACGCCATGGCCATCAGGTAGAGGTCCTCTGACATCGCCACTGCGGACTCCACCATAGCCAAGCCCTTCAGTCTGGCTTCGTAGTATTTCTTTGATTCCTGGTAAGTAAATTGATTGGTGAAAATGACAAAGAAGAAAAAGAAGAAGGAAGAAGAAGAAGAAGAAGAAGAAGAAGAAGAAGAAGAAGAAGAAGAAGAAGAAGAAGAAGAAGAAGAAGAAGAAGAAGAAGAAGAAGAAGAAGAAGAAGAAGAAGAAGAAGAAGAAGAAGAAGAAGAAGAAGAAGAAGAAGAAGAAGAAGAAGAAGAAGAAGAAGAAGAAGAAGAAGAAGAAGAAGAAGAAGAAGAAGAAGAAGAAGGAAGGAGGAGGAGGAGGAGGAGGAGGAGGAGAAGAAGAAGAAGAAGAAGAAGAAGAAGAAGAAGAAGAAGAAGAGGAGGAGGAGGAGGAGGAGGAGACTGATGACGAGTATGACAATGGGGGTAATGACCAATGAGATGCTATTTTTAGAATATCTAGACGAAAATGATTATATTCAGCAGTTAAAACTTTATTCTTGTCTTATCGGTTCACTCCAACTACAACCTGACAATGGCCCACTTGAATACAATTTAACTGTTTACCCAATTTACAATGTGCCTCGGTGCATGCACGTTTAACTACATTAACTTACTTTTGTCTCCCTGTCGTCGAAAAGATCTTCGTTCTCATAAAAGGAGATGAGCACAAAGGTTGTCAAGGCCACACCACTGCCAGCTCGACCCTGTGGAGAGACATTGGTTTTCACATGGAAACTGACTGCATCACAAGGAAAGCTCAAACTAATATCATTAAAAAGGGATAAAATGAGAATACTGAGAGATACTACAACTAGCCTGTTTTCGAAGTTTTTGGTACGGTTTTCAATGTTCCCTGTAGACAGCCAAGGGGATCTTTAAAATTCACAGAGTATTGCTATCTTTTGTGATCCACTGTTTCATCCCGTCCCTCTCGGATTGGATTAGATGTCAATCCACCTATCTCGGTCAGGGGAGGGGACGGAGGGTGGGGAGTGGTTTAACCCGAAAACCCGAGTACATTTTTCAACCGGTGGGGGCACAAACCCACGACCTTTTGGTGGAGAGACAGCCACCTTGCCTATGGAGACAGTAAAGCAATGGAAAACTACGATGTAATGCAGTATGCCTAAAAACAATCAGGATCCTGCTTCTGGTTACCCTGTGCTCAGCAAGGGCCACGCCACCGAGAAATCTCAAATGTGCTGGTGTTTAGGGTTCACACCCTTGCAACCAATTCGACCCTATCGTTGTAGTAGAGAACATATATTTTGATGGGGTTTTTTCCAACGTAGTTATGGGTTCTAAGGGGCTCACCAACGGCCCCATGGGCCCCATGGGAACTGAGGCAAGCACTGGCTAACCGCCCCCCCCATCCCGCCTCATTCGGTGGGCCAGCGCTCAACTATGAGTTTGACTACTCTTCTAGTTGATTTGATTTGCTTTACGCGCATTCACCACTAAGATGATTTCGGGGGTTTTGGTAGGATTTTTATTTTTGCCCGAACTGCTCTGTAAACAGCCAAAGAATCTTTAACGTGCACTTAGTGTTGTGATCTGCACACGGGACCTCATTTTTATCGTCCGTCACCGATGGGAATAGGTGTCAATCTACCTACCTGGACCAGGAGAGGGGGGTAGATTTCGCTCGAAAAAAATCAAATCTTTCAACCGTTGGCGGGGCTCTAACCCACTACCTTTTGGTTGAGAGGCCGACCCCTTGCCTCTGGACTACCGAGTGTCCCTTATAGTTGACACCGGTGGGCTATATTAAGAATCATCGAGCGTAGTCGTGGTGGTAGCTGGCTTTAAGGGTCCTCTGTGAGCTTGAAAACAACATAAACCTATTAATTATAATATTAATGATGATGATGATGATGATGATGATGATTATGCTGATGATGATGATGATTATGCTGATGATGATGATGATTATGCTAATGATGATGATGATTATGTTGATGCTGATGATGATTATGCTGATGATGATGATGATGAGGTTGAAACTTTTTTTTCAAAGCAAGGCAATGCAAGATACAAAGAGCGATTAGAATGCTTACCTGCATGTTTTTATGAATAACTCTGCCCGGTTCAGGGAAAGTTCCATTATTCAGTTGTTTGGATATCATCCAGTTGATAGCTCTCTTGAGGATCCGCTCATCCACGAAGATGTGAGACGAGGCCTGGTGGAATACACGGGCCACGAAGGCCGTCAGCCTAGAAAGGAGATAACTTCCAATGCTTTGATGGTTGATAAATGATTGTGAAAATCAATTGTGGAAATAGTGTCATGTTGATGTGTCAACATTAAATGTGTTGTGGGTTTCATGACAAAACGCAACAATTCTAGGAAAGATTAGGCGTACCACAAAATTGGCTTCTGAACACGATAAAACAAAACAAAAAACTGAAATATTGTGGCAATATAAAGAGAGACGAAAGCCTAGTAACAAGGCCATTAGAATAAATATAAAGAGAGACGAAAGCCTAGTAACAAGGCCATTAGAATCAATATAAAGAGAGACGAAAGCCTAGTAACAAGGCCATTAGAATCAATATAAAGAGAGACGAAAGCCTAGTAACAAGGCCATTAGAATAAATATAAAGAGAGACGAAAGCCTAATAACAAGGCCATTAAAATAAATAGAAAGAGAGACGAAAGCCTAGTAACAAGGCCATTAGAATCAATATAAAGAGAGACGAAAGCCTAATAACAAGGCCATTAGAATCAATATAAAGAGAGACGAAAGCCTAGTAACAAGGCCATTAGAATCAATATAAAGAGAGACGAAAGCCTAGTAACAAGGCCATTAGAATCAATATAAAGAGAGACTAGAAAGCCATTAGTAACAAGGCCATTAGAATAAATATAAAGAGAGACGAAAGCCTAGTAACAAGGCCATTAGAATAAATATAAAGAGAGAGACTAGAAAGCCATTAGTAACAAGGCCATTAGAATCAATATAAAGAGAGACATTATTTGAATAAATATAAAGAGAGACGAAAGCCTAGTAACAAGGCCATTAGAATAAATATAAAAGAGACGAAAGCCTAGTAACAAGGCCAATAGAATCAATATAAAGAGAGACGAAAGCCTAGTAACAAGGCCATTAGAATCAATATAAAGAGAGACGAAAGCCTAGTAACAAGGCCATTAGAATAAATATAAAGAGAGACGAAAGCCTAGTAACAACTAAAGAGAGACGAAAGCACTGAGTCTCGCCCTCCCTTCATCCCCATCCCGAGAGGAGAAGAGAGGGAGGTGACGGGCGAAACGGCTTCAAGAGAGGCAAGGGGAGCCCATCGTCTTAAAAACATAAATAAATAACAACCCCATTAGAATCAATATAAAGAGAGACGAAAGCCTAGTAACAACCTCATTAGAATCAATATAAAGAGAGACGAAAGCCTAATAACAACCCCATTAGAATCAATGACAAACGGAAAGAAGGACAGAGGTAGACCAACAGTACACTGGATTCACGTCATCAAGGGCTGGATCGGTTTGGCTGTGGTGGAGGCTGGCAGAACGGCTCAACATCGAGATGACTACTATCGGATGGTTTGGGACGCAACGAACTACCAGGGTCAAGCGATACGACGATGATGACTGATTGTTTGAATGATTTATTTGTTGATTTAATTGATTTTGTTCCCAACCCGAATAAAGCGAAGTTTCATTCACGGCATCAGATCCAAAGCCTGAGCTTATTCCAGTCTCATGTAGACTTAAATGGAACACGCGATTCAGGGTCATTTCCTGATTAAAACAATGCTAGTCTTTTACAGGCTTTTCTCCATAACCATGTCTGAATGCATTGACGGAACACAAGGTCAGGCTCTTACTTAAACTAGGACTCGAAGACACCATCTGACTCGCATCAACGAAACATCTTTGGAATCCAATGGCCGGAAACAATTGGAGAAGAAGAATTCCCAATTTGAAAGTGGATTAAACAATCGACGATATATGGTTTGTTTATCATTGCAATGTACCTCGTCCGTCCTGTGTGGTGATCTCAGGCTGAGTTAAGAGGAAATAATGAGAATAAAAGAGGGAAAAGAAAGACGTAGAACCTACCAACCGCGCACACTGCTAGATAAGACACGCTTTGAGGACGACACCAAACAGGACGTATTGGCCTATATTAATTGCCCAACACGCCAGTGATGACGTAGAACCTGTTGGCATAGACACTATAGGGACACAGGACGAGAGGAAGGCCAACGAATGTAATCGTGGAAAGAACTCGAAAGAAAAACGAAAGCTATTTGCACAGAAATGGAAAGGATGTCACAAGACAAGAGTCGCTTAAGAGCTAGTGTTGGCGGCGTATGCATAACTAGGGTTAACAGGACATGATGATAGTAATGATGATGATGATGAGGATGATGAAGATGATGATGATGATGATGATAATGATGGTGATGATGTTGATGATGATGATGGTGATAATGAGAAGGAGGAGGAGGAGGATGTCATCAAACCAGTTTGGGAATTTACTTTGAGGTCCAAGATTTGAAATCGGTGAAATAAACTTACCACATACTGCCCGATTTATCACGTGTCCCAAAGGCACTGAACGAACCGTCTGTGTGTTTGAACGTCAATTCTTGCTGGTAACCTGTGTTGTGATAACCAATTCACGACAATGACAGTTTTATGACTACATTCTATCTCTCGTCTCACTGTAAATCCATTAATGATGTATCTATGTATTATTTGTTTCTTTTTCAAACTGTATGTTTGTACATCTATTTATGTATTAATATGTCCCTCTGCCAACTTGTCTGTTTGTACATCTATCTATCTAATAATCTATCGATCTATCGATCTATCCGTCTATCTATATATCTATCTGTCTATATATCAATCTTCTATCTATCTATCTATCTATCTATCTATCTATCTATCTATATCTATCTATCGATCTATCTATATATCTATCTATCTATCTATCTATCTATCTATCTATCTATCTATCTATCTATCTATCTATCTATCTATCTATCTATCTATCTATCTATATATATATATATATATATATATATATATATATATATATATATATATATATATATATATATATATATATATGTATATATATACATACATAGATATCCATCTATTTACGTTCTTATATATCTATCTGTCTGTCTATCTATCCATCGATTCAACCATCCATCCATACATCCATCTATCCATCCATTCATCTATCTATCTATTTATCTATCTATCTATTTATCTATCTATCTATCTATCTATCTATCTATCTATATATCTATCTATCTATTCATTTATCTATCTATCTATCTATCTGTCTATCTATGTATCGATATATCGATATATATATATATATGTATATATATATATATATATATATATATATATATATATATATATATATAGATATATGTTCTGTATACCTGTCTATCTATCGCTCTACCTATTTATTTATCTATCTATCTATCTACTTATCTATCTATCTATCCATCGATCTACTTATCTATCTATCTATCCATCTATCGAACTATCTATCTGTCTATCTATCTATCTATCTATCTATCTATCTATCTATCTATCTACCTATCTATCTATCTATCTATCTTTCTATCTATCTATTTATCTATCTATATATCTATCTATCTATCTGTCTATCTATCTGTCTATATATCTGTTTATCTATCTGTCTATTTATATATCTGTGTATCTATCTGTCTATAGATCTGATTATCTATCTTATTAAATATCAATATCCATAATTATTTTCATACGTGTGTGTGTGTGTGTGTGTGTGTGTATGTGTGTGTGTGTGATATCTTTTCTCTCGTATCTATTTTCCGTTTCCCCATCTTTTGCTTCTTCCTTAATCTTTGTACGACAACATAACAGAACGATGTACAACGCCTTACCTTTTTGCATGAAGGCAAGTGCTTTGTCGAGGATTGATCCAGTATGTTGCTTTGTCGCCTTCAAATACACAGTGATGTAGACATCTGGGGCTAAACTGAGCAGTGTCTGCTCTCCACAGCCAGTAGGTAAACGCAGGAGTTTTTCCAGGCCAGAGATGCTTGGTCCCATGATATCACCTTGAAAAAGAAAACCAAAGACTCGTTGAACTTGAGATCAAAGAACCGGAGCTTATCCAAGTTTTTATAACCGTTAAGTGGAAACTCGGGTAGTATTTTAAACCGAGTCACATGGAGTATTTCAGTTTACGCCTGTCAGCTGATGCTAACGACATATCATCTCAGGATACCATTTCCAGCCATGTTGCGTTTGATTGTTTGTCCTGTAGCATAAGGCAATCTTTCTACCAATCAGTTTTAAGATACAACTTCCAGGAATTTACCAAATGGTTCTAAGATATCACTTCCAGCAATCCTTCTACCAAATGGTTCTAAGATATCACTTCAGTAATCCTTCTACCAAGTGGTTCTAAGATACTTCCAGCAATTATTCTACCAAGTGGTTCTAAGATATCACTTCCAGCAACTTCTACCAAGTGGTTCTAAATTACTTCAGCAATTATTCTACCAAGTGGTTCTAAGATATCACTTCCAGCAATTATTCTACCAAGTGGTTCTAAGATATCACTTCCAGCAATTACCAAATGGTTCTAAGATACCACTTCCAGCAATCCTTCTACCAAGTGGTTCTAAGATATCACTTCCAGCAAGTACCAAGTGGTTCTAAGATATCACTTCCAGCAATTATCCAAGTGGTTCTAAGATAACACTTCAAGCAATTATTCTACCAAGTGGTTCTAAGATATTTCAGCAATCCTTCTACCAAGTGGTTCTAAGATATCACTTCCAGCAATTATTCCACCAAGTGGTTCTAAGACTTCCAGCAATCCTTCACCAAGTGGTTCTAAGATATTACTTCCAGCAATTATTCTACCAAGTGGTTCTAAGATATCACTTCCAGCAATTATTCTACCAAGTGGTTCTAAGATACCACTTCAGCAATTATTCTACCAAGTGGTTCTAAGATATCACTTCCAGCAATTATTCTACCAATGGTTCTAAGAGCAATTATTCTACCAAGTGGTTCTAAGATATCACTTCCAGCAATTATTCCACCAAGTGGTTATAAGATACCACAAAATCCTTCTACGAGGGGTTATAAGACAACACGGTCTAGCAAGTCCAAGGTCTACAAAATACAGTTATCATACAAAACACCAATGTGAGACGATTAACAGAACGACACATTACCATGTAGACTTTACATCGCATTCTGCCTTAAAGGTCAACAAAGATAATAAACGAATAGGAAGCTGAAGCTTTCGAAAAATAAGATAAAAACGAATTTGTATTTGCTTAAAAGAAAAGAAAAGTAGCAACACAAAGTAAGCTGGAAAGAGATCATCCAGTTATTTTTCTTAAATGACAAAGATAAAGAAAGACAGGGATATCGTCACATGTACCTCAATATTTGTTACCAAAGCTCATTGTTTACAAGAAGAAAGGGTTTCATATCAACTTACCGATGGCTGAAATCTTTGCCAAGGCAGAGCCTTCCACCACACCTGAGGGCAAATCGATCTTAAGATTTGTGTGGAAGGTACGAAGCTCCCCTGTCAAATCAATGAGGACAGCTTGGTTGAATTCCAATCGAACTCCTTCGGCCTGAAAACAAATCATTTGTGAAATCAATTAAGGAACACGATAAAACATGAAAGAACCACAAGTTTAATCCACGCCTCTTTTGCATCAAGGGGAAAATGTCAAAGAATATTCTGACAATCGAAAGTTGTGTTAAATTTACTTTCATAATGACGACTGATTGAATAGCAGTTTCGACGTTGCTATTGGTTTAGGGTGAACGATGTCAAACAGCCAATAGAACTAGTACCTGGGGGGGGGGCGGCTTATTAAGCTCTGTGAGAGTCTAGTTTCACACTAAAGGGAACAGCATTGTGAGGTTAGTAGGTTATGGGTTCTCTCTTTTCCAAATCCTGAGTCTACTTTCACACTAAAGGGAACAGCATTGTGAGGTAAGTATGTTATGGGTTCTCTCTTTTCCAAATCCTGAGTCTAGTTTCACACTAAAGGGAACAGCATTGTGAGGTTAGTAGGTTATGGGTTCTCTCTTTTCCAAATCATTTTCAATCTGGACGATCCTTTGATCCCGCCTAGTTTCCCAAGATAAGAAGAGTAATGAATTTTACATCCGATTAGAGTAGAGTAATGAATTTTACATCAGATTAGAGTAGAGTAATGAATTTTACATCAGATTAGGTAGAGTAATGAATTTTACATCCGATTAGGGTAGAGTAATGAATTTTACATCAGATTAGGTAGAGTAATGAATTTTACATCCGATTAGAGTGGAGTAAATAAACGCAATGCACAAGACTGAAAGATATTCAAGACCGACAGATATCGGCTGATTAACTAATTTCCTGCATTGGAAAACTGACAAGCTCTATGATGTTGAGCAATGATGTAATATGCCGTGACAAGTTTAGATATCCTACCTCCACCAACAGCTGTCTTCGGATGCCGTCTGCAGCTTTGTAAGACTGGGCCCCTGATCTCGATGTCAATGTGACCTAGAACAATAGGCACAATTGGGAAGTACACAGATCGAGACTGTCCTGCTTTGACCTGTGACGTAAAAACGAATTTATTTAGCATTTAAACAAAACGATAATGGTGTGGCAGTGACATCTGACACTGGGAATTTCAGACATGAAACCAAGTATCTTATTCACACATTTTTATGGCGAAATTTTCTTCAACATCTTTTAAAAATAAGTGTTTCATATTCCCTTTTCTTTCAATTACTAACATTCCTTTACTAACATTAAATGTATTGTTTTTATTTGGTCAAAACTCAAAGATTGTATTCATTCCTTTCGTCAACTCTCATTGATTTTCCCATGACATTATTCACTGTTATACCTTATGGCAATACATCTATCTGCTCTCAAACAAACCCAATGTATCTAAAACATACTATTCTCTTTGTCCTGATAAACTAGGCCACTCATATGCCATCCATACATTAATTCTTTAACTAGGCCATTCATGTGCCATCAATTCATCGATTCTTTAACTAGGCCATTCGTATGCTATCCATAGGTTCATTCGGTTAATACCATGACTTAATCAAGTCAGTACTTATTGATTGTTATTTTTTTAATCAGCTCACTTGGTGCACTTTTTCTGAGTAAAGGGTGTTACATCATATCAAAAAGGGGATGAGGTTTTAAGTTTGTTGTTTTCGGTGTCCATCTGTATGTATCAATTTACAGAATGTTACAGGAGGTCATCTATTAATGATACTTGAGGTGAATCAGGCATTGGAAACGTTTAACTGTAAAAGGATTATGGAATACACAGGAGCTCTTTCTTTGGCCTGTGATTTTTTTAGACTATTGCACGCCCTCTGTTGCCTAAATGTATGTTGAACTCGTATATGTGTCCCTCTTACCGCTTATAAACCATTCTTCTATAAAAGCAAAACAAATCGACATCTCCGTACACACACAAAAATCGTTTTTAAATGATGTTCATAATGTATACAATATAATCATTATGAATTCATAGTGTCCATGCTCACAAAATGTTGGCTTGCAATCAGCTGATTTACAGTTAATAGACGTGAAAATTGAGAATGGAAGAGAGAGTGAACGTGAAAAAGATAAATTGTACTGTTATTTATTCATTTTAATTTGAAACGTGACCACAGCAAATTCCATTTGAATAATTAAAGACTTCCTGTTATTGTTCTTATTTTCGTTCTTCTCATTCTAACCGCTTCCTTACCCAGAAAGAATGGATTTGGTCTACTTGCAGTCTGTCCTCCACCCCATTGCAGTCAATGTAGATGTTGTAGTAGGCATACGACTTGGGCAGAGTCACTTTGACCAGCTGGTCCTCAGTTAGGTAGTTGAAAACGATGGCTTGGATGGCCACGTACTCGCCACGGATGACTGAGTACGGCAAATTGAGGCTCACAAAGAACGGTTTGAACACTGTCAGCTGGCGAGGTGAAAAGAAACAAAAACACCTAGCCTTGTATATTTTTTATTTGATTTGATTTCACCCGCACCCACAACTACTAAGGTGATCTCGGCAGTGTTGCTGTGGTTATTATCTTGCCCCGACTGTCCTGTAAAGGGATCTTTAACCTGCGCAGACTTTTGTGATCTGCACACAGGACCTCACTTTTATCGTCCTTCTCCGATGGGACAGGGTATCGATCCACATATCTGGACCAGGAGGCTGGGTATGGTGTGTATAGTGTGTATAGTGTGTATAGTGTGTATAGTGTGTATAGTGTGTATAGTGTGTATAGTGTGTATAGTGTGTATAGTGTGTATAGTGTGTATAGTGTGTATAGTGTGTATAGTGTGTATAGTGTGTATAGTGTGTATAGTGTGTATAGTGTGTATAGTGTGTATAGTGTGTATAGTGTGTATAGTGTGTATAGTGTGTATAGTGTGTATAGTGTGTATAGTGTGTATAGTGTGTATAGTATGTATAGTGTGTATAGTGTGTATAGTGTGTATAGTGTGTATAGTGTGTACAGTGCGTATAGTGTGTATAGTGTGTATAGTGTGTACAGTGTGTATAGTGTGTATAGTGTGTACAGTGTGTATAGTGTGTATAGTGTGTATAGTATGTACAGTGTGTACAGTGTGTACAGTGTGTATATTGTGTATGGTGTGTATAGTGTGTATAGTGTGTATAGTGTGTATAGTGTGTACAGTGTGTATAGTGTGTATAGTGTGTATATTGTGTATAGTGTGTACAGTGTGTATAGTGTGTATAGTGTGTATAGTGTGTATAGTGTGTATAGTGTGTATAGTGTGTATAGTATGTACAGTGTGTATAGTGTGTACAGTGTGTATAGTGTGTACAGTGTGTATATTGTGTATGGTGTGTATAGTGTGTACAGTGTGTATAGTGTGTATAGTGTGTATAGTGTGTATAGTGTGTATAGTGTGTATAGTGTGTATAGTGTGTATAGTGTGTACAGTGTGTATAGTGTGTATAGTGTGTATAGTGTGTATAGTGTGTATAGTGTGTATAGTGTGTATAGTGTGTATAGTGTGTATAGTGTGTATAGTGACGAATCGGCGAAACCATGAGAATTTTAAGCAAAGGCTAATTGTTACCTTTCTATAAATGGCTGTTGGAGATTTTGGATCAGCGAAGCCCATTCCATCCACATATGTCTATTAGACTACATGGTACCATATAAACCCATTCCATCCACATATTTCTATTACACTACATGGTACCATATAAGCCCATTCCATCCACATATGTCTATTATACTACATGGTATCATATAAACCCATTCCATCCACATATTTCTATTACAGTAGATGGTACCATATAAGCCCATTCAATCCACATATGTCTATTACACTACATGCTACCATATATACCCATTCCATCCACATATGTCTATTACTCTACATGGTACCATATAAGCCCATTCCATCCACATATGTCTATTATACTACATGGTACCATATAAACCCATTCCATCCAAATATGTCTATTACACTACATCGTACCATATAAGCCCATTCCATCCACATATGTCTATTATACTACATGGTACCATATAAACCCATTCCATCCACATATGTCTATTACACTATATGGTACCATATAAGCCCATTCCATCCACATATTTCTATTACACTACATGGTACCATATAAACCAATTCCATCCACATATTTCTATTATACTAGATGGTACCATATAAACCAATTCCATCCACATATTTCTATTACACTAGATGGTACCATATAAGCCCATTCCATCCATGTATTTCTATTACACTACATGGTACCATATAAGCCCATTCCATCCATATATTTCTATTACACTAGATGGTACCATATAAGCCCATTCCATCCATATATTTCTATTACACTAGATGGTACCATATAAGACCATTCCATCCATATATTTCTATTACACTAGATGGTACCATATAAGCCCATTCCATCCATATATTTCTATTACACTACATGGTACCATATAAGCCCATTCCATCCACATATTTCTATTACACTACATGGTACCATTTACGCCCATTCCATCCATATATATTTCTATTACACTACATGGTACCATATAAGCCCATTCCAGCCACATATTTCTATTACACTAGATGGTACCATATAAGCCCATTCCAGCCACATATTTCTATTACGATAGATGGTACCATATAAGCCCATTCCAGCCACATATTTCTATTACACTAGATGGTACCATTTACGCCCATTCCATCCACATATTTCTATTACACTACATGGTACCATATAAGCAATAATTTATTTTCTTCATAATTTACTTGTTTAATGTGACTACGCGATACAGCTGACAGAGCTTCGGTCAACTTATTGGTCTGTAAAGAGCAGATTCATCGATAAGTTATGGAAAACAATCTGACAAGTGATGACATGTATGTCTAAAGCCTGTCCGTGGTTTGAAAATATGAAACTATTACTAACAGCTCTTATGTCCTCAATTTCTGAAATGGTTGTTCACATTCACCTAAGATTTCCTAACAAAACCCCAAATCGAAATGTAAACGCTTGGCTCTACATTTCATGTCAATTATTTCACAGAGACGAAAAGCACAATATAATTTATTTGGTGGCTTTTGTTAATACCCTATTCTACCATTGCCTTACCCTTGCTACGGTGGGGGCAACGCCAAATCCTGCCCATTGATGTATGGCAAAAGCGCTGGCTACCCACGAAGTAATGGTGTCTGGAACTTTAGCAACTACTGTTGCCTGGCCTGAGGCACTGTGGAATGCATATAGGATAGCATTATGTGGCAAGCAATGTGGGGTATAACCACGATAGAGCAGACCAAGAACTAATAAAATGTATCAAGCAATTTGATGTTGCTATTTTTTTTTTTCTCCATCTCTCTCTTCTCTCTCCTCTCTCTCTCTCTCATCTCTCTCTCTCTCTCTCTCTCTCTCTCTCTCTCTCTCTCTCTCTCTCTCTCTCTCTCTCTCTCTCTCTCTCTCTCTCTCTCTCTCTCTCTCTCTCTCTCTCTCTTCTCTCTCTCTTCTCTCTCTCTCTCTCTCTCTCTCTCTCTCTCTCTCTCTCTCTCTCTCTCTCTCTCTCTCTCTCTCTCTCTCTCTCTCTCTCTCTCTCTCTCTCTCTCTCTCTCTCTCTCTCTCTCTCTCTCTCTCTCTCTCTCTCTCTCTCTCTCTCTCTCTCTCTCTCTCTCTCTCTCTCTCTCTCTCTCTCTCTCTCTCTCTCTCTCTCTCTCTCTCTCTCTCTCTCTCTCTCTCATCTCTCTCTCTCTCTCTCTCTCTCTCTCTCTCTCTCTCTCTCTCTCTCTCTCTCTCTCTCTCTCTCTCTCTCTCTTCTCTCTCTCTCCCTCTCTCTCTCTCTCTCTCTCTCTCTCTCTCTCTCTCTCTCTCTCTCTCTCTCTCTCTCTCTCTCTCTCTCTCTCTCTCTCTCTCTCTCTCTCTCTCTCTCTCTCTCTCTCTCTCTCTCTCTCTCTCTCTCTCTCTCTCTCTCTCTCTCTCTCTCTCTCTCTCTCTCTCTCTCTCTCTCTCTCTCTCTCTCTCTCTCTCTCTCTCTCTCTCTCTCTCTCTCTCTCTCTCTCTCTCTCTCTCTCTCTCTCTCTCTCTCTCAACAATAAAACTAAGCACAGGGTTCAATGTTGCCAACACTTACCATGTTTTGATGTCAGTCCAAATCCACGTCTCGGGAAATTCTGTTC
This sequence comes from Doris montereyensis, assembly GCA_037039925.1. NCBI lineage: Eukaryota > Metazoa > Mollusca > Gastropoda > Nudibranchia > Dorididae > Doris > Doris montereyensis. The sequence continues at coordinate 88,935 of JAXRKP010001445.1, forward strand.
TGATCCTGTCTGGCTCTTTGAAACCACCACCACTTGATACTTCTTGGCGATCGAATCGTACATTCGCCTCTAGTACTTCAGGCCTTCGTGTGCCAGGAAATGGATCTGTTCGAGTAGATGTGATGAGTCACAGTTTTAAAGAGTTCATCTGTCCTTGCAACAATTTAGATCCAAATTTATCTCAACCTCATTGTTACTTTCTCAGATAAAGAAGGAAGTTGTTTGATCTTCCAATAATTCATTATCCTTCCAACTTCTGTCAGGATATATGCACAGAGTAAAGTATAAGTCCAAGGAAAAAGACAACAAAGTAAAGAGTAGCCAAACAGGGAGTTGAGAAACGTATCATGCTCAGACAATGGGGCATATAAGTGTTGGCAGAGTTTCATCAAAAGCATAGTTTACAATGTACTGAAGCCACACAAAATGTCATTGTTCTAAGCATCCCTTCGTCTAGGTGTCAGCCAAAAGTCATGACTTTTCTTCTCAACACCA
>JAXRKP010001445.1:89529-102029 GCA_037039925.1 Doris montereyensis
TGCTAGCAGGCCTGGGATTCACGGGAGACGCGGTGCTCGTTGAATTAGTTTCTTTTTTAGGCTGCAAAGAAAGTATCGATCTTTTAAAGTCAAGACAGGGCAAGAATCGGTTTCTTTTTTAGGCTGCAAAGAAAGTATCGATCTTTTAAAGTCAAGACAGGGCAAGAATCGGTTTCTTTTTTAGGCTGCAAAGAAAGTATCGATCTTTTAAAGTCAAGACATGGCAAGAATCGGTTTCTTTTTTAGGCTGCAAAGAAAATATCGATCTTTTAAAGTCAAGACAGGGCAAGAATCGGTTTCTTTTTTAGGCTGCAAAGAAAACATCGATCTTTTAAAGTCAAGACAGGGCAAGAATCGGTTTCTTTTTTAGGCTGCAAAGAAAGTATCGATCTTTTAAAGTCAAGACAGGGCAAGAATCGGTTTCTTTTTTAGGCTGCAAAGAAAATATCCATCTTTTAAAGTCAAGACAGGGCAAGAATCGGTTTCTTTTTTAGGCTGCAAAGAAAATATCCATCTTTTAAAGTCAAGACAGGGCAAGAATCGGTTTCTTTTTTAGGCTGCAAAGAAAATATCCATCTTTTAAAGTCAAGACAGGGCAAGAATCGGTTTCTTTTTTAGGCTGCAAAGAAAATATCCATCTTTTAAAGTCAAGACAGGGCAAGAATCGGTTTCTTTTTTTAGGCTGCAAAGAAAGTATCGATCTTTTAAAGTCAAGACAGGGCAAGAATCGGTTTCTTTTTTAGGCTGCAAAGAAAATATCGATCTTTTAAAGTCAAGACAGGGCAAGAATCGGTTTCTTTTTTAGGCTGCAAAGAAAACATCGATCTTTTAAAGTCAAGACAGGGCAAGAATCGGTTTCTTTTTTAGGCTGCAAAGAAAGTATCGATCTTTTAAAGTCAAGACATTGCAAGAATCGGTTTCTCTTTTAGGCTGTAAAGAAAGTATCGATCTTTTAAAGTCAAGACACATCAAATCAAAAAATCGTTTATTATGTTTTTAGATCGTACATTTATCGAATCTACGTGATGTTTAGTCAGGCAGGGTCACAGGTTAGACATTAAAAACAATCGTTTTCATAGTTATCCGATAAATTTAAAACAATCGTTTTCATTAACCATAAACATACATGTGATAACAATATAACTTTGATAACATACCTTTTGGATTTTCTGAAACGATTCACTCAAGGCAATCTACGTTTATTGTGACAAGAATACGTACCTCGCAGTTTTCACAATCTTTGCAAACATCACAAATTGTTGATTTATTCAAAGTCCCAAAGACGTAGAATCCAGTTACTTGGAAAGCTGTGGGCAAACAAAATTGAGGAATTGATTCGTTTGTATCCACCTCAAACAGTAAGTAACTCAGTTTGTTCGTTTGGTTGAAATCCGCCCCGTCCGCCTCATACAGTAAGTAACTCAGTTTGTTCGTTTGGTTGATATCCACCCCGTCCACCTCATACAGTAAGTAACTCAGTTTGTTCCTTTGGTTGAAATCCACCCCGTCCGCCTCATACAGTAAGTAACTCAGTTTGTTCGTTTGGTTGAAATCCACCCAGTCCACCTCATACAGTAAGTAACTCAGTTTGTTCGTTTGGTTGAAATCCACCCCGTCTACCATACGCAGTAGGTAACTCATTTTAGCGGCGTACAATACTGTGGGTCAAATTTGTACTCATACTCGGTATCGATTTACATTTCTAGGTAGAACGGAAAGAATCTATTGGGAACCCCTTACCCTGAACCCCACACTTCATTTCTAGGTAGAACGAAAGAAATATATTGGAAACCCCTTACCCTGAACCCCACACCCCAGTCCTAGGTAGAATGGAAGAAATCTGTTGGGAACCTCTCACCCGAACTCCACACCCCAGTCCTATGTAGAATGAAAGAAATATATTGACAACCCCTTACCCTGAACCCCACACCCCATTTCTAGGTAGAACGAAATAAATATATTGACAACCCCTTACCCTGAACCCCACACCCCATTTCTAGGTAGAACGGAAGAAATCTATTGACAACTCCTTACCTTGAACCCTCACACCCCATGTCTAGGTAGAAAGGAAGAAATCTATTGACAACTCCTTACCGTGAACCCTCACACCGCATGTCTAGGTAGAACGGAAGAAATCTGTTAGCAACCCCTTGCCCTGAACCTCACACTCCATCTCTAGGTAGAACGGAAGAAATCTATTGACAACCCCTTGCCCTTAACCCCATACTCCGTCTCTAGGTAGAACGGAAGAAATCTATTGACAACCCCTTGCCCTTAACCCCATACCCCGTCTCTAGGTAGAACGGAAGAAATCTATTGACAACCCCTTGCCCTTAACCCCATACCCCGTCTCTAGGTAGAACGGAAGAAATCTATTGACAACCCCTTGCCCTTAACCCCATACCCCGTCTCTAGGTAGAACGGAAGAAATCTATTGACAACCCCTTGCCCTTAACCCCATACCCCGTCTCTAGGTAAAACGGAAGAAATCTATTGACAACCCCTTGCCCTTAACCCCATACCCCGTCTCTAGGTAAAACGGAAGAAATCTATTGACAACCCCTTGCCCATAACCCCATACCCCGTCTCTAGGTAGAACGGAAGAAATCTATTGACAATCCTTGTCCTGAATAATCTGTCTGTTCCAATGTTCTAAGTTGTGTCTTACATCATTTGTATGTGTGTTTCAATGTTCTAAGTTGTATCATACTTAATATGTGTGTTCCAATGTTCTAAGTTGTATCTTACATAATATGTGTGTTCCAATGTTCTAAGTTGTATCTTACATAATATGTGTGTTCCAATGTTCTAAGTTGTATGTTACATAATATGTGTGTTCCAATGTTCGACGTTGTATCTTACATAATGTGTTTTCGAATGTTCTAAGTTGTATTTTACATAATATGTGTGTTCCAATGTTCTAAGTTGTATCTTACATAATATGTGTGTTCCAATGTTCTAATCTGTATGTTACATAATATGTGTGTTCCAATGTTCGAAGTTGTATCTTACATAATGTGTTTTCGAATGTTCTAATTTGTATCTTACATAATATGTGTGTTCCAATGTCTTAAGTTGTATCTTACATAATATGTGTGTTACAATGTTATAAGTTGTATCTTACGTAATATGTGTGTTCCAATGTCTTAAGTTGTATCTTACATAATATGTGTGTTCCAATGTCTTAAATTGTACCTTACATAATATGTGTGTTCCAATGTTCTAATCTGTATGTTACATAATATGTGTGTTCCAATGTCTTAAGTTGTATCTTACTTAATATGTGTGTTTCAATGTTCTAAGTTGTATCATACTTAATATGTGTGTTTCAATGTTCTAAGTGTATCTTACATAATATGTGTGTTTCAATGTTCTAAGTTGTATCTTACATAATATGTGTGTTTCAATGTTCTAAGTTGTATCTTACATAATATGTGTGTTTCAATGTTCTAAGTTGTATCTTACATAATATGTGTGTTACAATGTCTTAAGTTGTATCTTACATAGCTTACAAAGAACAACATCGTTAGATTTATCATTGTCTTCATCATCATGCCCGATGATATCACGATATCCTTTTTTATACTGCATAAGATATGTTGTCATTACCAAGATCATCTTAATTACAATCACCTTCCATCATCATTATCATCATTATATCATCATCATCATCATCATCATCATCAACATCATCACCGTCACCATCATCACGATCATCATCATCAAACTTCATCGTTGCAAATTCATCCTCATCAAAACCATCATGATTACATCTATGTCTGTCTTATTGATCCAAGATAGTTGTGTTGTATTATTACGCTAACGTAAAATGAAATACCCGTAATGTACAACTAAATGTTTCATAGTATTCGTGGTTTAAACTTATTCTATGTTGTATGTACTCACGGTAACAAAAACAAGTTTCCCTTCGGGGATAATAAAATGCATTCAATTCAATTCACTGCAATTCAATTCAATTCAATTCAATTCGATTCAATTCAATTCAATTCAATTCAATTCAATTCAATTCAAAACACTCTATCCAGCTTTGGTAAAAGAAGAAATGTTTAGACATAACACCTACTCAAAATCCATTGCTTTGGAAGCGTAGCGTGTTACTCAAGCACTGTCTACGATGAATTGAACACCTACTACAAAGCTGTTTCTAATTACATTGTCCTTGTGTTACTATTCTACGACAGCAGCTTTTCAAAGGGAGGTAACAAATAGCTTTACTTGCATTACGATGAATTGAACACCTACTACAAAGCTGTTTCTAATTACATTGTCCTTGTGTTACTATTCTACCACAGCAGCTTTTCAAAGGAAGGTAACAAATAGCTTTACTTGCATTACGATGAATTGAACACCTACTACAAAGCTGTTTCTAATTACATTGTCCTTGTGTTACTATTCTACCACAGCAGCTTTTCAAAGGAAGGTAACAAATAGCTTTACTTGCATTACGATGAATTGAACACCTACTACAAAGCTGTTTCTAATTACATTGTCCTTGTGTTACTATTCTACCACAGGAGCTTTTCAAAGGGAGGCAACAAATAGCTTTACTTGCATTACGATGAATTGAACACCTACTACAAAGCTGTTTCTAATTACATTGTCCTTGTGTTACTATTCTACCACAGGAGCTTTTCAAAGGGAATTAACAAATAGCCTTACTTGGATCGTAGTAGTCATAGACACGGATGACTGCCGGCCTGGACTTGGCCACCAACTGGACGCGGTCCATGCGTATTGTGATGCAAACTTCCTTTGACGTTATCTGTGGTAGAAATAAATGGATGAATAATTAATTAGATCAATAAATAAATAAATAAATAAACCAATAATAAATAAATAAATAAATAAACCAATAATAAATAAGTGAATAAATAAATAAACCATGATAAATAAATCAATAAATAAACAATTGGATACATAAATAATAGAATGAATAAATAAATGATTACAGAAAGAAATAAACAAATAATTGAATAAATAAATATATACATAAATATATACATAGATAGATAAATAAATGAAATGAATACATATAAAGAGGACTATGTCACTATGTTTCCAAAAACTAGAAAGAAAATACACGGGTATCGAGGTATGTTTTAAGAGGGGAATCATTTAAAGAATAAAACAGAACATGAAGATGGTTTTATAGTCCATATCCCATAAAAATGCAGGCTCACCAACTTTATATCATTTATCCTGTTAGGCGGTTTGTACAAACAGTTTAACAAGATCTTTCTCTATAGCCGGGCACTCATTAACACTTCAGTCATGAAGAAAGTACCTTTGTTAAGAAGCAATGTTACGAAAAGACACGTGGGTGAACCAGCTATATGTCTTAACCAGTGTTCCTGTTGGTACACACCACAACTTCCTACGGTTTGGCTTTGCTACAACCAGTACGCTCATGGTAACTCACCTACAACTCTACGGTTTGGATACAACGCTTACGGTGACAGATTGATTCGTGTATGAACTTCGTTGAAAACTAGAAAAATTATTATTTTGGTTACACACTGACAAAAACAGTCGTCATGGTTACACACTGACAAAAACAGTCGTTATGGAAACAATTTATAAAATTGTTTCTACACACTGACAAAAACAGTCGTCATGGTTACACACTGACAAAACACGCAATGGTTACACACTGACAAAAACAGTCGTTATGGGTACACACTGACAAAAACAGTCGTTATGGTTACACACTGAGGAAAACAGTCGTTATGGGTACACACTGACAAAAACAGTCGTCGGTTACAAATCCTGACAAAAACAGTCGTTATGGGTACACACTGACAAAACAGTCGTTATGGGTACACACTGACAAAAACAGTCGTCATGGTTACACACTGACTGACAAAAACAGTCGTCATTGTACACACTGACAAAAACAGTCGGCAATGCCAAAAAACGTCGTCATGGTTACACACTGACAGTCGTAAAACAGTCGTCATGGTTACACACTCACAAAAACAGTCGTCATTGTTACACACTGACAAAAACAGTCGTCATGGTTACACGCTGACAAAAACAGTCGTCATGGTTACACCTCATTTGGATAGGAAGATCTCGTCATGGTTACACACTGACAAAAACAATCGTCATGGTTGTACACTGACAAAACAGTCGTCATGGTTACACACTGACAAAAACAGTCGTCATGGTTACACACTGACTTCAAAATGTCGATTTTGGGTATTTCTGACAAAAACAGTCAATATTTTAACATGATCGTCATTTACACACTGATACAGTCGTTTTTAACTAAAACAGAAAGGGTAAATAACACATATGGTTTATTTAAACTGACAAAAACAGTCGTTATGGGTTCACTTTTATAATTTATGGGTAATCAGGAAAAACAGTCGTTATTTTCGCACACTTTTAAAAACTAGTCGTTATGGTTACACACTGACAAAAACAGTCGTCATGGCTACACACTGAATTTTGTAAACAGTCGATGACACACTGACAAAAACAGTCGTCATGGTTACGCACTGACAAAACGTCGATTTTTACACACTGACATTTTAAACAGTTGATTTACACACTCAAGCACATATAGATTCAAGATAAGGGGGGGGTGGGGTGTGGAGGAGGGGTAGGGCACACAATGGAGACAGCAGGCGAGGTCATTTGTTCTTGCTTATCGACTATGAATTCAAAATGTGTTATTTAATGTTCTCTGCCAATTTTCATTCTGAAACGTCACACATTTCCATAACAACGGACCACCATACCAGTCAGGGCATTGTCACCAAGGCGGCTGAAATGGAAACAAACAAACAAAACACATAAACACCAGCCGCCAGGAAAGTTCGCTCACAGCCGGCAATGCCAACATGCCGGAGCGTAACCTGGTTTCTAAGGCGAGAAGGTGAAAACATAGACATCGTATGGCCTCCTAGATATCCCAGCTTTTACTCCTCATTTGGATAGGACAGATCTTCCCATTGTATTGTGTGTCGAAAGGGGGGGGGGGGGGGGCGTAGTGTAAGCGTCTTTCCCAAGGAACATATTAACGTCGGATGGGTCCAGACACTCGGCTTTGGCTTCAAAATGTCGATTTTGTTATTTCCAATAAGTTTCAATATTTTAAATATCTCTTTTAGACTCATATTTTTAACTAAAGAAAGTCAAATAACACATATGGATTATTTAAATCCTCATTGTTTACTCTTTTTTTTCTTTTTTTATAATTTATAATCAGGGAAACTTCAAATGCGATTTTCGCACATTTTTACTCTTTGACACCGGCTTTGCCCCCAATTTTTGTATATAGTATCGATGACGACAAACATTTCACCCAGTAGCGATTTTTGATATCATTTTAAATATTTGATTGTGTACACATATAGATCCAAGATAAGGGGGGGGGGTGGGTGGAGGAGGGGTAGGGCAATACAATACAGCAGGCGAGGTCATTTGTTCTTGCTTATCGACTATTAATTCAAATGTGTTATTTTAATGTTCTCTGCCAATTTTCATTCTGAAACGTCACACATTTCCATAACAACGGACACACCAGTCGGGTGCCTTTTTACACGCAGTAGAATATTAGTTCACACAGCGTTATTTAGCAGGGAAGTAGGGAAGGGGACTCTAGTCTCAACCACAAGGTTGCGGGTACAAGCCCCGATGGTTGAACAATTTTCCTGAGTCTTTTCAATTAGAATCCTCTCCCAGGTAGGTGGATCGACACCTAGTCCCATCAGGGACTGACGATAAAGGGATCACAACACTATGTGCACGTTAAATATCCCTTAGCTGTGTTTACAGGGCTGTCCGGACAAAATTGAAAATCCTACCAAAACCCCGATATCACCTTAGCTGTGTTTACAGAGCAGTCCGGACAACATTGAAAATCCTACCAAAACCCGATATCACCGTAGCTGTGTTTACAGAGCAGTCCGGACAACATTGAAAATCCCACCAAAATCCCGATATCACATTACTGTTTACAGGGCAGTCCGGATAAAATTGAAAATCCTACCAAAACCCGATATCACCTTAGCTGTGTTTACAGAGCAGTCCGGACAACATTGAAAATCCCACCAAAATCCCGATATCACATTACTGTTTACAGGGCAGTCCGGACAAAATTGAAAATCCTACCAAAACCCCGATATCACCTTAGCTGTGTTTACAGAGCAGTCCGGACAAAATTGAAAATCCTACCAAAACCCCGATATCACCTTAGCTGTGTTTACAGAGCAGTCCGGACAAAATTGAAAATCCTACCAAAACCCCGATATCACCTTAGCTGTGTTTACAGAGCAGTCCGACAAAATTGAAAATCCTACCAAACCCCGGATATCACCTTTGCTGTGTTTACATATAGGGCAGTCTGGACAAATTGAAAATCCTATCAAAACCCGATATCACCTTAGCTGTAAGTTTACAGGGCAGTCTGGACAAAATTGAAAATCCTATCAAACCCCGATATCACCTTAGCTGTGTTTACAGGGCAGTCTGGACAAAATTGAAAATCCTACCAAAACCCCGATATCACCTTAGCTGTGTTTACAGGGCAGTCTGGACAAAATTGAAAAATCCTATCAAAACCCGATATCACCTTTGCTGTGTTTACAGAGCATGTCCGACAAAAATTGAAAATCCTATCAAAACCCCGATATCACTAGCTGTGTTTACAGCAGTCCGGACAAAATTGAAAATCCTATCAAAAACCCGATATCACCTTAGCTGTGTTTACAGGGCAGTCCAGACAAAATTGAAAATCCTACCAAAACCCCGATATCACCTTAGCTGTGTTTACAGGGCAGTCTGGACAAAATTGAAAATCCTACCAAAACCCCGATATCACCTTAGCTGTGTTTACAGGGCAGTCTGGACAAAATTGAAAATCCTACCAAAACCCCGATATCACCTTAGCTGTGTTTACAGGGCAGTCTGGACAAAATTGAAAATCCTACCAAAACCCCGATATCACCGTAGCTGTGTTTACAGAGCAGTCCGGACAACATTGAAAATCCCACCAAAATCCCGATATCACATTACTGTTTACAGGGCAGTCCGGACAAAATTGAAAATCCTACCAAAACCCCGATATCACCTTAGCTGTGTTTACAGGGCAGTCTGGACAAAATTGAAAATCCTACCAAAACCCCGATATCACCTTAGCTGTGTTTACAGGGCAGTCTGGACAAAATTGAAAATCCTATCAAAACCCCGATATCACCTTAGCTGTGTTTACAGGGCAGTCCGGACAAAATTGAAAATCCTACCAAAACCCCGATATCACCTTAGTTGTGCGTGTAGGTGAAATTAAATCAAATGTTAAAATTACACGTAGTAAAATGACATCAACCTGTAATTTACCAGGAGCTCATCTGGCAACCAAAACTACTACTGTACGCGGTATTAGTATTTCTGTTCATATCAACGTAGCTAGAGACAAACAGGGAGGCAAGGGGCATGTCGGAAGTGAAGGTAAGAGCACAAAATAATATGAAAGCCCCATAGGAATAAAGACGAGACAAATACAAGGAACAGACAGAAAAAAAATCGTGGCCACCATGGGGATTGAACCCACGACCTCTACATCGGCACCCATCACTTTGCGGTGAAAAGAAAGCGTGCTACCAACCCAGCTAACTGTCAGTGAATATGACTGCTAGTCATGACTGGATTCGTGCGAATGACCTTGCTAATGAAAATCCTTTTTTAGAGAGCGCAGTAAGCTCGGTTGGTAGCACGTTTTCTTTGTAACTACCAGACCACCTGGTGCACACCTTCAGAATGAATGGCTCATTGACCCAATTACTATTTCTGTACGCAGAGCGTAAGATGTGTCTTCCACTTCTCTCTCAACGTTGAAGGAAACAGCGAGCTGAATAAGATGAGACATTGAATGAAACCTCTGTGTTAATGAAAAACCTTGATCTTGTGAAACAATAACGACACGCGCTTTTACCGCAATTCATTTTGATATTCATGTAAAAGTATTTACACACACACTGCAAACTGAGTTTTCGGTGGGGTAACTTTAGACCAAAATAGAACAATCAAAGATGCCTTTAGACGTGGGACATTAATATTAAAATAGTGGAGAATGTGAATCTTCCTTCTTCTAAGCAAAAAGATTTAAAAACAATTATTTAAACGTGCTGTTATTTTGTTTCAAAACTTTATTTTTCAAAGTCTGAATGACAATTTGTGAGTAATGGTGTTCATTTGTTTGCATGTTGCATAAAGTATAATAAACGTATTTATTTCAATAATGAAAGTAAGAGAAATGTACTTGTTTTGCAAATACAGAACATTAGTTGCAAGTGAGAGAGCAGATAACAAAGAGCAGAGAGCAGAGAAACAAGAGCAGATACAAGAATAGAGAGACAAGAACAGAGAGACAAGAATAGAGAGACAAGAACAGTGAGACAAGAATAGACAGACAAGAATAGACAGACAAGAATAAAGAGACAAGAACAGAGAGACAAGAACAGAGAGACAAGAGCAGAGACACAAGAACAGAGAGACAAGACCAGAGAGACAAGAGCAGAGAGCCAAGAACAGAGATAAGAACACAGAGAAAAGAGCAGAGAGACAAGAGCAGAGATACAGGAATAGAGAGACAAGAACAGAGAGACAACAATAGAGACAAGAACAGAGAGACAAGAATAGAGAGACAAGAATAGAGGACAAGAATAAAGAGACAAGAACAGAGAGACAAGAACAGAGAGACAAGAATAGAGAGACAAGAATAAAGAGACAAGAACAGAGAGACAAGAAAGAGAGACAAGACCAGAGAGACAAGAGCAGAGAGACAAGAACAGAGAGACAATAACACAGAGACAAGAGCAGAGAGACAAGAGCAGAGAGACAAGAACAGAGAGACAAGAGCAGAGGCACAAGAACAGAGAGACAAGAACAGAGAGACAAGAGCAGAGAGACAAGAGCAGGAGACAAGAACAGGGAAACAAGAAACAGAGATATTAGAACAGAGAGACAAGAGAGAGACACAAGAACAGGGAGACAAGAACAGAGAGATTAGAACAGAGAGACAAGAGCAGAGACACAAGAACAGAGAGACAAGAACAGAGAGACAAGAGCAGAGAGACAAGAACAGAGAGACAAGAACAGAGAGACAAGAACAGAGACACAAGAGCAGAAAGACAAGAACAGAGAGACAAGAGCAGAGAGACAAGAACAGAGAGACAAGATTAGAGAGACAAGAACCGAGAGACAATAGCAGAGACACAAGAACAAAGAGACAAGAACAGAGAGACAAGAGCAGAGAGACAAGAACAGAGAGACAAGAACAGATAGACAAGAGCAGACAGACAAGAGAACAGAATGTGTTACTTGTTTACATCTACAAGGGCGATACCTCTGCCTTTCGCCGAAACAGCCACGTTGGATGGTATGAACTTGGTCTGGTGAGGCGATACACATAGAAACACTCGGAATCGACATTGGTAAATGAATATAGTCGTTGTAATTGACATTGGTAAATGAATACTATAAAGTCGTTGTAATTGACATTGGTAAATGAATGCTATAAAGTCGTTGTAATTGACATTGGTAAATGAATGCTATAAAGTCGTTGTAATTGACATTGGTAAATGAATACTATAAAGTCGTTGTAATTGACATTGGTAAATGAATGCTATAAAAGTCGTTGTAATTGGACATTGGTAAATGAATACTATAAAGTCGTTGTAATTGACAATAGTAAACCAATGCTATATAGTCGTTGTAATTAACATTGGTAAATGAATGCTTTAAAGTCTTTGTAATTGGCATTGGTAAATGAATGGTATATAGTCGTTGTAATTGACATTGGTAAATAAATGCTATACATACATACATTCAATCGTATATACATAACAACATACACACATACGTACATTCACACATACTTACATACATACATACATACATACATACATACATACATATATACATACATACATACATACATACACATATATACTTACATACATACATACATGTTTTCTGTTGCCTGTGTTCTCTTCTCTATATCTACAGTTAGTGTCCATGTTTCGCAGGCGTAAAGAAACACTAAGTGAACAAGGGAGCGCATAAGTTTTAACTTTGAGCTAAGGGAAACTTTGTTGTCTTTTCCAGACGGTTCCCTGTGGGTTAATGCAAGTGTTGTCATTGCACTCCTTGTTAATGCTTCAGGTTTGATCCTTCGTCCGACAGTATTGTCTCCCAGATATTTAAAACTTGTGCACAGTTTAAAGCTTCTCTCCGTTGGCGATGATGTCGGTATGGATTCCAGTGTCACTATTAGTCATCAGTTTTGTCTTGCTTGTACTGCTTCCTTGCTGCGCTGCGGAAGATGTATCTAGTTTTCTGACAGATTATTCAGTTCTTGCTCTGTGCCTGCGAGTCCGTCAATATCATCTGCGAAGCGCAGGTTTGTGATTGTTCTTCCTCCCAATGCTCACTGTTCCTTGGTGGCCGTCGAGTGCTCTGTCATAATGTTTTCG
>JAXRKP010001445.1:109529-122029 GCA_037039925.1 Doris montereyensis
GATATATGGATAGATAGATAGACAGATAGATATATAGATAGATGAATAGACAGATATATAGACAGATAGATATATAAACAGATAGATAGATAAATAGACAGACAGTCAGATAGATAGACAAAGAGATATATAGATAGATATTAGACTGAAAAATAGATATATATAGATAGGTAGATAGATAGATAGATAGATAGATAGTTAGATAGATAGATAGATATATAGACAGATAGATAGATAGATATCTATATATATATATATATATATATATATAGATATATATAGATAGATAGACATATATAGATAGATAGATAGATAGACAGATATACATAGACAGATAGATAGATATATAGATAGATAGACAGACAGATAAGTAGATAGATAGATAGATAGGACATAAATAGATATATACATACATAGATAGATAGATAGATAGATAAATAGATACGTGTATATATATATATATATAAAATAGATAGATAGATAGACAGATAGAAAGACAGATATATAGATAGATATATAGATAGATAGATAGATAGATAGATAGATAGATAGAGATAGATAGACAGACATATATATATATATATATATATATATATATATATATATATATATATATATATATATATATGTATATATATATATAGATATAAATAGACAGATAGATAGATAGATAGATAGATAGATAGATATATAGACAGATAGATAGATAGATAGATATAGATAGATAGATAGATAGATAGATAGATAGATAGATAGATAGATAGATAGATAGATAGATAGATAGATAGATAGATAGATAGATAGATAGATAGACAGGTGTCGTTTTTTCTATTTATGTCTTTTCGTATATTAATATGTCTGTGTTCCCATTTAGCCATTTATCGTTTTGTTATTTCATTTTATGTAAACACAGTCAATGAAATCTCCATAACTCTCCCTTTATTTATCTTTCATCCACATTTGAAATTATATCATTTTGAAATGTCCAGCTTATCGTCTACCATTGCCCACCTTTCCTGGTTGCCCTTTGGCTAAGTCTGACCAGCAGGTCATTCAACTGGTTACTTCCGGCCAGCTGGAAGAGGTAGGACGCCATGGCCATCAGGTAGAGGTCCTCTGACATCGCCACTGTGGGACTCCACCATAGCCAAGCCTTCAGTCTGGCTTCGTAGTATTTTTGGATTCCTGGTAAGTAAATTGATTGGTGAAAATGACAAAGAAGAAAGAAGAAGAAGAAGAAGAAGAAGAAGAAGAAGAAGAAGAAGAAGAAGAAGAAGAAGAAGAAGAAGAAGAAGAAGAAGAAGAAGAAGAAGAAGAAGAAGAAGAAGAAGAAGAAGAAGAAGAAGAAGAAGAAGAAGAAGAAGAAGAAGAAGAAGAAGAAGAAGAAGAAGAAGAAGAAGAAGAAGAAGAAGAAGAAGAAGAAGAAGAAGAAAAAGAAGAAGAAGAAGAAGAAGGAGGAGGAGGAGGAGGAGGAGGAGAGAAGAAGAAGAAAAGAAGAAGAAGAAGAAGAAGAAGAAGAAGAGGAGGAGGAGGAGGAGGAGGAGACTGATGATTATATGACAAATGGGGGTAATGACCAATGAGATGCTATTTTTAGAATATCTAGACGAAAATGATTATATTCAGCAGTTAAAACTTTATTCTTGTCTTATCGGCTACTCCAACTACAACCTGACAATGGCCCACTTGAATACAATTTAACTGTTTACCCAATTTACAATGTGCCTCGGTGCATGCATGTTTAACTACATTAACTTACTTTTGTCTCCCTGTCGTCGAAAAGATCTTCGCTCTCAAAGGAGATGAGCACAAAGGTTGTCAAGGCCACACCACTGCCAGCTCGGACCCTGTGGAGAGACATTGGTTTTCACATGGAAACTGACTGCATCACAAGGAAAGCTCAAACTAATATCATTAAAAAGGGATAAAATGAGAATACTGAGAGATACTAAACTAGCCTGTTTTCGAAGTTTTTGGTACGGTTTTCAATGTTCCCTGTAGACAGCCAAGGGGATCTTTAAAATTCACAGAGTATTGCTATCTTTTGTGATCCACTGTTTCATCCCGTCCTCTCGGATTGGATTAGGATGTCAATCCACCTATCTCGGTCAGAGGGACGGAGGTGGGAGGTTTAACCCGGCAAACCCTAGTACATTTTTTCAACCGGGTGGGGGCACAAACCCACGACCTTTGGTGGAGAGACAGCCACCTTGCCTATGGAGACAGTAGGCAATGAAAACTACGATGTAATGCAGCATGCCTAAAAACAATCAGGATCCTGCTTCTGGTTACCCTGTGCTCAGCAAGGGCCACGCCACCGAGAAATTCAAATGTGCTGCGTTTAGGTTCACACTTGCAACCACTTGGACCCTATCGTTGTAGTAGAGAACATATATTTTGATGGGGGTTTTTTCCAACGTAGTTATGGGTTCTAAGGGGCTCACTCAACGGCCCCATGGGCCCCATGGGAACTGAGGCAAGCACTGGCTAACCGCCCCCCCATCCCGCCTCATTCGGTGGGCCAGCGCTCAACTATGAGTTTGACTACTCTTCTAGTTGATTTGATTTGCTTTACGCGCATTCACCACTAAGATGATTTCGGGGGTTTTGGTAGGATTTCTTTATTTTTGCCCGATCTGCTCTGTAAACAGCCAAAGAATCTTTAACGTGCACATAGTGTTGTGATCTGCACACGGGACCTCATTTTTATCGTCCGTCACCGATGGAATAGGGTGTCAATCTACCTACCTGGACCAGGAGAGGGGGGGGTAGATTTCGCTCGAAAAAATCAAATCTTTCAACCGTTGGCGGGGCTCTAACCCACTACCTTTTGGTTGAGAGGCCGACCCCCTTGCCTTCTGGACTACCGAGTGTCCCTTATAGTTGACACCGGTGGGCTATATTAAGACCATCGAGCGTAGTCGTGGTGGTAGCTGGCTTTAAGGGTCCTCTGTGAGCTTGAAAACAACATAAACCTATTAATTATAATATTAATGATGATGATGATGATGATGATGATGATTATGCTGATGATGATGATGATTATGCTGATGATGATGATGATTATGCTAATGATGATGATGATTATGCTGATGCTGATGATGATTATGCTGATGATGATGATGATGAGGATGAAACTTTTTTTCAAAGCAAGGCAATGCAAGATACAAAGAGCGATTAGAATGCTTACCGGCATGTTTTTATGAATAACTTCCTGCCCGGTTCAGGGAAAGTTCCATTATTCAGTTGTTTGATATCATCCAGTTGATAGCTCTCTTGAGGATCCGCCTCATCCACGAAGATGTGAGACGAGGCCTGGTGGAATACACGGGCCACGAAGGTCGTCAGCCTAGAAAGGGAGATAACTTCCAATGCTTTGATGGTTGATAAATGATTGTGAAAATCAATTGTGGAAATAGTGTCATGTTGATGTGTCAACATTAAATGTGTTGTGGGTTTCATGACAAAACGCAACAATTCTAGGAAAGATTAGGCACCACAAAATTGGCTTGAAAAACTGAAATATTGTGGCAATATAAAGATTAAAAAGCCTAGTAACAAGGCCATTAGAAAAATATAAAGAGAGACTAGTAACAAGGCCATTAGGAATAAATATAAAGAGAGACGAAAGCCTAGAACAAGAGAATCTAATATAAAGACGAAAGCCTAGTAACAAGGCCATTAGAATAAATATAAAGAGAGACGAAAGCCTAGTAACAAGGCCATTAGAATAACAAGCCTAATAACAAGCCATTAAAATAAATAGAAAGAGAGACGAAAGCCTAGTAACAAGGCCATTAGAATCAATATAAAGAGAGACGAAAGCCTAGTTAGACAAGGCCATTAGAATCAATATAAAGAGAGACGAAAGCCTAGTAACAAGGCCATTAGAATCAATATAAAGAGAGACGAAAGCCTAGTAACAAGGCCATTAGAATCAATATAAAGAGAGACGAAAGCCTAGTAACAAGGCCATTAGAATCAATATAAAGAGAGACGAAAAGCCTAGTAAATAAGGCCATTAGAATCAATATAAAGAGAGACGAAAGCCTAGTAACAAGGCCATTAGAATCAATATAAAGAGAGACGAAAGCCTAGTAACAAGGCCATTAGAATAAATATAAAGAGAGACGAAAGCCTAGTAACAAGGCCATTAGAATAAATATAAAGAGAGACGAAAGCCTAGTAACAAGGCCATTAGAATCAACGAAAGCCTAGTAACAAGGCCATTAGAATCAATATAAAGAGAGACGAAAGCCTAGTAACAAGGCCATTAGAATAAATATAAAGAGAGACGAAAGCCTAGTAACAAGGTCATTAGAATAAATATAAAGAGAGACGAAAGCCGACTGAGCTCGCCCTCCCTTCATCCCCATCCCGAGAGGAGAAGGAGGGAGGTGACGGGCGAAACGGCTTCAAGAGAGGCAAGGGGGAGCCCATCGTCTTAAAAACATAAATAAATAACAACCCCATTAGAATCAATATAAAGAGAGACGAAAGCCTAGTAACAACCTCATTAGGAATAATATAAAGAGAGACGAAAGCCTAATAACAACCCCATTAGAATCAATGACAAACGGAAAGAAGGACAGAGGTAGACCAACAGTACACTGGATTCACGTCATCAAGGGCTGATCGGTTTGGCTGTGGTGGAGGCTGGCAGAACGGCTCAACATCGAGATGACTACTATCGGATGGTTTGGGACGCAACGAACTACCAGGGTCAAGCGATACGACGATGATGACTGATTGTTTGAATGATTTATTTGTTGATTTAATTGATTTTGTTCCCAACCCGAATAAAGCGAAGTTTCATTCACGGCATCAGATCCAAAGCCTGAGCTTATTCCAGTCTCTGTAGACTTAAGTGGAACACGCGATTCAGGGTCATTTCCCCTGAAAACAATGCTAGTCTTTTACAGGCTTTTCTCCATAACCATGTCTGAATGCATTGACGGAACACAAGGTCAGGCTCTTACTTAAACTAGGACTCGAAGCCACCATCTGACTCGCATCAACGAAACATCTTTGGAATCCAATGGCCGGAAACAATTGGAGAAGAAGAATTCCCAATTTGAAAGTGGATTAAACAATCGACGATATATATGGTTTGTTTCATTGCAATGTACCTCGTCCGTCCTGTGTGGTGATCTCAGGCTGAGTTAAGAGGAAATAATGAAAATAAAAGAGTGAAAAGAAAGACGTAGAACCTACCAACCGCGCACACTGCTAGATAAGACACGCTTTGAGGACGACACCAAACAGGACGTATTGGCCTATATTAATTGCCCAACACGCCAGTGATGACGTAGAACCTGTTGGCATAGACACTATAGGGACACAGGACGAGAGGAAGGCCAACGAATGTAATCGTGGAAAGAACTCGAAAGAAAACGAAAGCTATTTGCACAGAAATGGAAAGGATGTCACAAGACAAGAGTCGCTTAAGAGCTAGTGTTGGCGGCGTATGCATAACTAGGGTTAACAGGACATGATGATAGTAATGATGATGATGATGAGGATGATGAAGATGATGATGATGATGATGATAATGATGGTGATGTTGATGATGATGATGATGTGATAATGAGAAGGAGGAGGAGGAGGATGTCATCAAAACCAGTTTGGGAATTTACTTTGAGGTCCAAGATTTGAAATCGAAATAAACTTTACCACATACTGCCCGATTTATCACGTCCCAAAGGCACTGAACGAACCGTCTGTGTGTTTGAACGTCAATTTTTGCTGGTAACCTGTGTTGTGATAACCAATTCACGACAATGACAGTTTTATGACTACATTCTATCTCTCGTCTCACTGTAAACCACACGATGTATCTATGTATTATTTGTTCTCTTTTTCCTCTGCCAAACTGTATGTTTGTACATCTATTTATGTATTAATATGTCCCTCTGCCAACTTGTCTGTTTGTACATCTATCTATCTAATAATCTATCGATCTATCGATCTATCCGTCTATCTATATATCTATCTGTCTATATATCAATATTCTATCTATCTATCTATCTATCTATCTATCTATCTATCTACCTATCTATCTATCGATCTATCTATATATCTATCTATCTATCTATCTATCTATCTATATATATATATATATATATATATATATATATATATATCTATCTATCTATCTATCTATCTATCTATCTATCTATCTATCTATCTATCTATCTATATATAATATATATATATATATATATATATATATATATATATATATATATATATATATATATATATATGTATATATATACATACATAGATATCCATCTATTTACGTTCTTATATATCTATCTGTCTGTCTATCTATCCATCGATTCAACCATCCATCCATACATCCATGTATCCATCCATTCATCTATCTATCTATTTATCTATCTATCTATTCATCTATCTATCTATCTATCTATCTATCTATCTATCTATCTATCTATCTATCTATTCTTTTATCTATCTATCTATCTATCTGTCTATCTATGTATCGATATATATATATATGTATATATATATATATATATATATATATATATATAGATATATGTTCTGTATACCTGTCTATCTATCGCTCTACCTATTTATTTATCTATCTATCTATCTACTTATCTATCTATCTATCCATCGATCTACTTATCTATCTATCTATCCATCTATCGAACTATCTATCTGTCTATCTATCTATCTATCTATCTATCTATCTATCTATCTATCTAGCTATCTACCTATCTATCTATCTATCTATCTTTCTATCTATCTATTTATCTATCTATATATCTATCTATCTATCTGTCTATCTATCTGTCTGTATATCTGTTTATCTATCTGTCTATTTATGTATCTGTGTATCTATCTGTCTATAGATCTGATTATCTATCTTATTAAATATCAATATCCATAATTATTTTCATACATATGTGTGTGTGTGTGTGTGTGTGTGTGTGTATGTGTGTGTGTGTGATATCTTTCTCTCGTATCTATTTTCCGTTTCCCCATCTTTTGCTTCTTCCTTAATCTTTGTACGACAACATAACAGAACGATGTACAACGCCTTACCTTTTTGCATGAAGGCAAGTGCTTTGTCGAGGATTGATCCAGTATGTTGCTTTGTCGCCTTCAAATACACAGTGATGTAGACATCTGGGGCTAAACTGAGCAGTGTCTGCTCTCCACAGCCAGTAGGTAAACGCAGGAGTTTTTCCAGGCCAGAGATGCTTGGTCCCATGATATCACCTTGAAAAAGAAAACCAAAGACTCGTTGAACTTGAGATCAAAGAGCCGGAGCTTATCCAAGTTTTTATAACCGTTAAGTGGAAACTCGGGTAGTATTTTAAACCGAGTCACATGGAGTATTTCAGTTTACGCCTGTCAGCTGATGCTAACGACATATCATCTCAGGATACCATTTCCAGCCATGTTGCGTTTGATTGTTTGTTCTGTAGCATAAGGCAATCTTTCTACCAATCAGTTCTAAGATACAACTTCCAGGAATCCTTCTACCAAATGGTTCTAAGATATCACTTCCAGCAATCCTTCTACCAAATGGTTCTAAGATATCACTTCCAGTAATCCTTCTACCAAGTGGTTCTAAGATATCACTTCCAGCAATTATTCTACCAAGTGGTTCTAAGATATCACTTCCAGCAATCCTTCTACCAAGTGGTTCTAAGATATTACTTCCAGCAATTATTCTACCAAGTGGTTCTAAGATATCACTTCCAGCAATTATTCTACCAAGTGGTTCTAAGATATCACTTCCAGCAATCCTTCTACCAAGTGGTTCTAAGATATTACTTCCAGCAATTATTCTACCAAGTGGTTCTAAGATATCACTTCCAGCAATCCTTCTACCAAGTGGTTCTAAGATATTACTTCCAGCAATTATTCTACCAAGTGGTTCTAAGATATTACTTCCAGCAATCCTTCTACCAAATGGTTCTAAGATATCCACTTCCCAAGCAATCCTTCCAGCAATCCTTCTACCAAGTGGTTCTAAGATATCACTTCCAGCAATTATTCTACCAAGTGGTTCTAAGATATCACTTCCAGCAATCCTTCTACCAAGTGGTTCTAAGATATTACTTCCAGCAATTATTCTACCAAGTGGTTCTAAGATATCACTTCCAGCAATCCTTCTACCAAGTGGTTCTAAGATATCACTTCCAGCAATTATTCTACCAAGTGGTTCTAAGATATTACTTCCAGCAATCCTTCTACCAAGTGGTTCTAAGATATTACTTCCAGCAATCCTTCTACCAAGTGGTTATAAGATATTACTTCCAGCAATCCTTCTACCAAGTGGTTCTAAGATACCACTTCCAGCAATTATTCTACCAAGTGGTTCTAAGATACCACTTCAAGCAATCCTTCTACCGAGGGGTTATAAGACAACACGGTCTAGCAAGTCCAAGGTCTACAAAATACAGTTATCATACAAAACACCAATGTGAGACGATTAACAGAACGACACATTACCATGTAGACTTTACATCGCATTCTGCCTTAAAGGTCAACAAAGATAATAAACGAATAGGAAGCTGAAGCTTTCGAAAAATAAGATAAAAACGAATTTGTATTTGCTTAAAAGAAAAGAAAAGTAGCAACACAAAGTAAGCTGGAAAGAGATCATCCAGTTATTTTTCTTAAATGACAAAGATAAAGAAAGACAGGGATATCGTCACATGTACCTCAATATTTGTTACCAAAGCTCATTGTTTACAAGAAGAAAGGGTTTCATATCAACTTACCGATGGCTGAAATCTTTGCCAAGGCAGAGCCTTCCACCACATCTGAGGGCAAATCGATCTCAAGATTTGTGTGGAAGGTACGAAGCTCCCCTGTCAAATCAATGAGGACAGCTTGGTTGAATTCCAATCGAACTCCTTCGGCCTGAAAACAAATCATTTGTGAAATCAATTAAGGAACACGATAAAACATGAAAGAACCACAAGTTTAATCCACGCCTCTTTTGCATCAAGGGGGAAAATGTCAAAGAATATTCTGACAATCGA
The DNA here is from genome assembly GCA_037039925.1 of Doris montereyensis. Classification (NCBI taxonomy): domain Eukaryota; kingdom Metazoa; phylum Mollusca; class Gastropoda; order Nudibranchia; family Dorididae; genus Doris; species Doris montereyensis. Next base: position 118,559 of record JAXRKP010001445.1, read on the forward strand.
AAGTTGTGTTAAATTTACTTTCATAATGACGACTGATTGAATAGCAGTTTCGACGTTGCTATTGGTTTAGGGTGAACGATGTCAAACAGCCAATAGAACTAGTACCTGGGGGGGGGGGGGGCGGCTTATTAAGCTCTGTGAGAGTCTAGTTTCACACTAAAGGGAACAGCATTGTGAGGTTAGTAGGTTATGGGTTCTCTCTTTTCCAAATCCTGAGTCTACTTTCACACTAAAGGGAACAGCATTGTGAGGTAAGTATGTTATGGGTTCTCTCTTTTCCAAATCCTGAGTCTAGTTTCACACTAAAGGGAACAGCATTGTGAGGTTAGTAGGTTATGGGTTCTCTCTTTTCCAAATCATTTTCAATCTGGACGATCCTTTGATCCCACCTAGTTTCCCAAGATAAGAAGAGTAATGAATTTTACATCCGATTAGAGTAGAGTAATGAATTTTACATCAGATTAGGGTAGAGTAATGAATTTTACATCAGATTAGGGTAGAGTAATGAATTTTACATCAGATTAGGGTAGAGTAATGAATTTTACATCAGATTAGGGAGTAATGAATTTTACATCAGATTAGAGTGGAGTAAATAAACGCAATGCACAAGACTGAAAGATATTCAAGACCGACAGATATCGGCTGATTAACTAATTTCCTGCATTGGAAAACTGACAAGCTCTATGATGTTGAGCAATGATGTAATATGCCGTGACAAGTTTAGATATCCTACCTCCACCAACAGCTGTCTTCGGATGCCGTCTGCAGCTTTGTAAGACTGGGCCCTGATCTCGATGTCAATGTGACCTAGAACAATAGGCACAATTGGGAAGTACACAGATCGAGACTGTCCTGCTTTGACCTGTGACGTAAAAACGAATTTATTTAGCATTTAAACAAAACGATAATGGTGTGGCAGTGACATCTGACACTGGGAATTTCAGACATGAAACCAAGTATCTTATTCACACATTTTTATGGCCAAATTTGTCTTCAACATCTTTTAAAAATAAGTGTTTCATATTCCCTTTTCTTTCAATTACTAACATTCCTTTACTAACATTAAATGTATTGTTTTTATTTGGTCAAAACTCAAAGATTGTATTCATTCCTTTCGTCAACTCTCATTGATTTTCCCATGACATTATTCACTGTTATACCTTATGGCAATACATCTATCTGCTCTCAAACAAACCCAATGTATCTAAAACATACTATTCTCTTTGTCCTGATAAACTAGGCCACTCATATGCCATCCATACATTAATTCTTTAACTAGGCCATTCATGTGCCATCAATTCATCGATTCTTTAACTAGGCCATTCGTATGCTATCCATAGATTCATTCGGTTAATACCATGACTTAATCAAGTCAGTACTTATTGATTGTTATTTTTTTAATCAGCTCACTTGGTGCACTTTTTCTGAGTAAAGGGGGGGGGGGTGTTACATCATATCAAAAAGGGGATGAGGTTTTAAGTTTGTTGTTTTCGGTGTCCATCTGTATGTATCAATTTACCGAATGTTACAGGAGGTCATCTATTAATGATACTTGAGGTGAATCAGGCATTGGAAACGTTTAACTGTAAAAGGATTATGGAATACACAGGAGCTCTTTCTTTGGCCTGTGATTTTTTTAGACTATTGCACGCCCTCTGTTGCCTAAATGTATGTTGGACTCGTATATGTGTCCCTCTTACCGCTTATAAACCATTCTTCTATAAAAGCAAAACAAATCGACATCTCCGTACACACACAAAAAATCGTTTTTAAATGATGTTCATAATGTATACAATATAATCATTATGAATTCATAGTGTCCATGCTCACAAAATGTTTGCTTGCAATCAGCTGATTTACAGTTAATAGACGTGAAAATTGAGAATGGAAGAGAGAGTGAACGTGAAAAAGATAAATTGTACTGTTATTTATTCATTTTAATTTGAAACGTGACCACAGCAAATTCCATTTGAATAATTAAAGACTTCCTGTTATTGTTCTTATTTTCGTTCTTCTCATTCTAACCGCTTCCTTACCCAGAAAGAATGGATTTGGTCTACTTGCAGTCTGTCCTCCACCCCATTGCAGTCAATGTAGATGTTGTAGTAGGCATACGACTTGGGCAGAGTCACTTTGACCAGCTGGTCCTCAGTTAGGTAGTTGAAAACGATGGCTTGGATGGCCACGTACTCGCCACGGATGACTGAGTACGGCAAATTGAGGCTCACAAAGAACGGTTTGAACACTGTCAGCTGGCGAGGTGAAAAGAAACAAAAACAGCCTAGCCTTGTATATTTTTTATTTGATTTGATTTCACCCGCACCCACAACTACTAAGGTGATCTCGGCAGTGTTGCTGTGGTTATTATCTTGCCCCGACTGTCCTGTAAAGGGATCTTTAACCTGCGCAGACTTTTGTGATCTGCACACAGGACCTCACTTTTATCGTCCTTCTCCGATGGGACAGGGTATCGATCCACATATCTGGACCAGGAGGCTGGGTATGGTGTGTATAGTGTGTATAGTGTGTATAGTGTGTATAGTGTGTATAGTGTGTATAGTGTGTATAGTGTGTATAGTATGTATAGTGTGTATAGTGTGTATAGTGTGTATAGTGTGTATAGTGTGTATAGTGTGTATAGTGTGTATAGTGTGTATAGTGTGTATAGTATGTATAGTGTGTATAGTGTGTATAGTGTGTATAGTGTGTATAGTGTGTATAGTGTGTATAGTGTGTATAGTGTGTATAGTATGTATAGTGTGTATAGTGTGTATAGTGTGTATAGTGTGTATAGTGTGTACAGTGCGTATAGTGTGTATAGTGTGTATAGTGTGTACAGTGTGTATAGTGTGTATAGTGTGTACAGTGTGTATAGTGTGATAGTGTGTATAGTAGTACAGTGTGTACAGTGTGACAGTGTGTATATTGTGTATGGTGTGTTAGTGTGTATAGTGTGTATAGTGTGTATAGTGTGTACAGTGTGTATAGTGTGTATAGTGTGTATATTGTGTATAGTGTGTACAGTGGTATAGTGTGTATAGTGTGTATAGTGTGTATAGTGTGTATAGTGTGTATAGTGTGTATAGTTGTACAGTGTGTATAGTGTGTACAGTGTGTATAGTGTGTACAGTGTGTATATGTGTAGGTGTGTATAGTGTGTACAGTGTGTATAGTGTGTATAGTGTGTATAGTGTGTATAGTGTGTATAGGTGTATAGTGTGTATAGTGTGTATAGTGTGTACAGTGTGTATAGTGTGTATAGTGGTATAGTGTGTATAGTGTGTAATGTGTATGTGTGTATGTGTGTATAGTGTGTATATGTGTATAGTGACGAATCGGCGAAACCATGAGAATTTTAAGCAAAGGCTAATTGTTACCTTTCTATAAATGGCTGTTGGAGATTTTGGATCAGCGAAGCCCATTCCATCCACATATGTCTATTAGACTACATGGTACCATATAAACCCATTC
>JAXRKP010001446.1:5000-7500 GCA_037039925.1 Doris montereyensis
AACTACCACCACTACTACTACTCACTCACTACTACCACTACTACTACCACTACCACTACTACCACTACTACTACTACTACTACCACTACCATTACTACCACCACTGCTAGCATACTACCATTAGTACTGCTCTCTCTCTCACAAAACAACAACTACTCCCTATCCCTACTTTCCCTCTCTCTCTACTACCACTACTCTCTACTACTACTACTACTACTACTACTACCTCTATCCCTTCCTCCCATCCTCCCTCTAATACTACTCTCTACTCTCTCTCTAATACTCTCTTCTACCACTTCATTACTACTACTGCTACTCTCTCTCTCTCCTACTACTTTATGACTCCCTCCCTCCCTCCCTCCCTTCCCTCCTCTCCCTTATGAGTACTCCCTCCCTCCCTCTCTCTGTCTCTCTACTAATACTACTACTACTACTACTACTCTCTCTCCACTACTACTACTACTACACTACTCTCTCTCTCTCTCTCTCCTCTACTCTATCCCTCCCTACTCCCTCCCTCCCTCCATTTTCTCTTCTCTCCTCCCTTACTACTGCTCTCCCTCTACTACTACTCCCTCTACTCTCTCCCTCTCCTCCCTCCCTACTCCCTCCCTACTACTACTACTACTACTACTACTACTACTACTACTACTACTACTACTACTCTCTCTCTCTACTACTCTCTCTCTCTCTCTCACTCTCTTCTCTCTCTCTACTACTCTCTCTCTCTCCTACTACCAGGTCTAGTTATACTAAAGCCAAGTGACCAGGTCTAGTTATTAAAGTCAACTGACCAGGTCTAGTTATTAAAGTGACCAGGTCTCTAATAAACTACAACTGACCAGGTCTAGTTATTAAAGTCAAGTGACCAGGTCTAGTTATTAAAGTCAAGTGACCAGGTCTAGTTATTAAAGTCAAGTGACCAGGTCTAGTTATTAAAGTCTACTACCAGGTCTAGTTATTAAAGTCAATGACCAGGTCTAGTTATTAAAGTCAAGTGATCGGGTCTAGTTATTAAAGTCAAGTGATCGAGTCTTGTTATTAGTCAAGTGACCAGGTCTAGTTATTAAAGTCAAGGGATCAGGTCTTGTTATTAAAGTCAAGATGACCAGGTCTGTTATTAAAGTCAAGTGATCGAGTCTTGTTATTAAAGTCGCGATCAAGTGGTGTTATTAAAGTCAAGTGAGTCTAGTTATTAAAATCAAGTGATCGAGTCTTGTTATTAAAGTCAAGTGATCGAGTCTTGTTATTAAAGTCTGAGTGGTGTTATTAAAGTCAAGTGATCGGGTCTTGTTATTACTACTGAAGTGACCAGGTAGACATTAGCCAAGTGACCAGGTCTAGTTATTAAAGTCAAGTGATCGAGTCGTGTTATTAAAGTCAAGTGATCGAGTCTTGTTATTAAAGTCAAGTGACCAGGTCTAGTTATTAAAGCCAAGTGACCAGGTCTAGTTATTAAAGTCAAGTGACCAGGTCTCTAGTTATTAAAGTCAAGTGACCAGGTCTAGTTATTAAAGTCAAGTGATCGAGTCTTGTTATTAAAAAGTCAAGTGATCGAGTCTTGTTATTAAAGTCAAGTGATCGAGTCTAGTTATTAAAGCCAAGTGACCAAGTCTAGTTATTAAAGTCAAGTGACCAGGTCTAGTTATTAAAGTCAAGTGATGGGGTCTAGTTATTAAAGTCAAGTGACCAGGTCTAGTTATTAAAGTCAAGTGGAAGTGATCGAGTCTTGTTATTAAAGCCAAGTGACCACTATTTTAGTTATTAAGTCTTGTTATTAAAGCTTCAGTGATCGAGTCTTGTTATTAAAGTCAAGTGATCGAGTCTTGTTATTAAAGTCAAGTGATCGGGTCTTGTTATTAAAGTCAAGTGATCTGGTCTAGACATAAAAGCTAAGTGACCAGGTCTAGTTATTAAAGTCAAGTGATCGAGTGGTGTTATTAAAGTCAAGTGATCGAGTCTTGTTATTAAAGTGAAGTGATCTGGTCTAGACATTAAAGCCAAGTGACCAGGTCTAGTTATTAAAGTCAAGTGATCTGGGACATTAAAGCCAAGTGACCAGGTCTAGTTATTAAAGTCAAGTGATCCAGGTATCGAGTCGTGTTATTAAAGTCAAGTGATCGAGTCGTGTTATTAAAGTGTTATTAAAGTCAACTGATCGAGTCGTGTTATTAAAGTCAAGTGATCGAGATCGTCTAGTTAAAGTCAACTGATCGAGTCGTGTTATTAAAGTCAAGTGATCGAGTCGTGTTATTAAAGTCAAGTGATCGAGTCTTGTTATTAAAGTCAAGTGACCAGGTCTAGTTATTAAAGTCAAGTGATCGGGTCTTGTTATTAAAGTCAAGTAATCGAGTCTAGTTATTAAAGTCAAGTAATAGAGTCTAGTTATTAAAGTCAAGTGATCGGGTCTTGTTATTAAAGTCAAGTGATCGAGTCTAGTTATTAAAGTCAAGTAATCGAGTCTAGTTATTAAAGTCAAGTGATTGAGTCTTGTTATTAA
>JAXRKP010001446.1:12500-17500 GCA_037039925.1 Doris montereyensis
TATTTCGGTTTTAACTTCCTTACTTTTGTCACCCAACATGTTCAAAGGATAAGAGGAAATGGGTGTCTGCCTGTCTATTTGTCTGTCTATCTTTCGGTCTCACTTTTTGTCTGTTTGTCTACTCACTGCAGACGATTCCCTTACCCAACTCCTTCCTTTTTTACTTTTTTTTTCCGTATTTGCAACATTTTCAATACACGTTCCTGGTAAGGAGCGCAGTTAACCTCGCTCACACTGCGCTATGCTTTCATGGTGAGGCGATGGGAGGACGCGCAGGTCGCCGGTTTGATTCTATTGGGGCCCAAATATTTCTTTTCCGTCTATTCCTTTGTATTTGTCTCGTCTGTATTCCCTACGGGGCTTTAATCTTTTATTTTAAGTGATTACCCATCACTTCCGACACACCCCTTGTCCCCTAAACATCACTTCCGAAACGCCCTTGTCCCCTAAACATCACTTCCGAAACGCCCCTTGTCCCCTAAACATCACTTCCGAAACGCCCTTGTCCCCTAAACATCACTTCCGACACACCCCTTGTCCCCTAAACATCACTTCCGAAACGCCCTTGCCCCTTGCCTCCCTGTTCGATTACCCATCACTTCTGACATGCCCCTTGCCCCTTTGCCCCCTTTGCGTCACTGTTCGATTACCCATCACTTCCGACATGCCCTTTGCCCCCTTGCCTCACTGTTCGATTACCCATCACTTCCTTCTGACATGTCCCTTGCCCCCTTGCCTCCCTGTTCGATTACCCATCACTTCCGACATGCCCCTTGCCCCTTGCCTCACTGTTCGATTACCCATCACTTCCGACATGCCCTTGCCTCCTTGCCTCACTGTTCGATTACCCATCACTTCCGACATGCCCCCTTGCCCCTTGCATCATTGTTCGATTACCCATCACTTCCGACATGCCCTTAGCCCCCTTTGCCCCATTGTTCGATTACCCATCACTTCCGACATGCCCTTAGCCCCCTTGCCCCATTGTTCGATTACCCATCACTTCCGACATGCCTCTTGCCCCCTTGCCTCACCGTTTGTCTTTGTTGCTAATACAGTGTTTTGTACAAATCATACAACAGTGAAAATGTCCAGAGATAAAAGGACCAATTAAATACTGTGTTATAGTCTGTCCACAATTCAGTGTCCACTTTCCATTTCAATCTCCTGTGAAACATTTAACTTCCTTTTATGCTTCATTAAAAGTAAAATTGATTAAATGTCGTACTCATAATAAAATTTATCTGCCCAGAAATATATTTCCCAATCTACACGTTTATAACGTCGGTGGCCGAATGGTTGCCTGTCGTTGTGTTCCCTGGAGAAGATGCTTAACGCGCATTTCCCTCCTCTTCCCTAATGCAAATGGCTACAAACACTAACTTTATGAGTAAACAGCGTTATAATCATCTTCATATTCGCACTCGTCAATAATAATAATAATACTGTCTTTTAAAGATGTGTAGCCAAAACTGGTCTACTCTTGTCACGAATTTCACTTATAATTTGTATCAACTTCAAAAGGACTTTGAAGCAATGAAATTAAATATTTACAGACTTCACAGCAGGAAATAGAAATGTCAGAGCAAGGTAGCCCGAAGAAAGACCATATGGCGTACCTAAACTCGTACACTGATAGATAGAACGTGAATTGAATTGGTGAAGAAAGACCATATGGCGTATCTAAACTCGTACACTGATAGATAGAACGTGAATTGGTGAAGAAAGACCATGTGGCGTATCTAAACTCGTACACTGGTAGATAGAACGTGAATTGGTGAAGAAAGATAGAACGTAATTGATAGATAGAAAAGTGAAGAAAGACCATATGGCGTATCTAAACTCGTACACTGATAGATAGTGAACGTGAATTGGTGAAGAAAGACCATATGGCGTATCTAAACTCGTACACTGATAGATAGAACGAATTGGTGAAGAAAGACCATATGGGTGAAGAAAGAACGATATGGCGTATCTAAACTCGTACACTGATAGATAGAACGTGAATTGGTGAAGAAAGACGATGGCGTATCTAAACTCGTACACTGGTAGATAGAACGTGAATTGGTGAAGAAAGAAAGTAAGAAAGGACAACCGTGTAATGTCCCAATGATTTTAGACCTACGGCATTAAGTGGTAGTTTGCCATTGGTTTTCACGCTGCCTACACTTGTACTAGGATTCGAACCTAGATCTCCTACTATGAATCAAATCTAGTCTCCTACTAGAATCAAAAGATTTCCTACTAGGAATCAAACCTAGATCTCCTACTAGGAATCAAAGCTAGATCTCCTACTAGGAATCAAACCTAGATCTTCTACTAGGAATCAAACCTAGATCTTCTACTAGGAATCAAACCTAGATCTCCTACTAGGAATCAAACCTAGGTCTAGGGAATCTAGGTCTCCTACTAGGAATCAAACCTAGATCTCCTACTAGGAATCAAACCTAGATCTCCTACTAGGAATCAAACCTAGATCTCCTACTAGGATTTGAACCTAGATCTCCTACTAGAAATCAAACCTAGATCTCCTACTAGAAATCAAACCTAGATCTCCTACTAGAAATGAACCTAGATCTCCTACTAGAAATCAAACCTAGATCTCCTACTAGAAATCAAAAGATCTCCTACTAGATCAGAGAAATCAAACCTAGATCTCCTACTAGGATTTGAAATCTCCTACTAGAATCAAACCTAGGTCTCCTACTAGGAATCAAACCTAGATCTCCTACTAGGAATCAAACCTAGGTCTCCTACTAGGAATCAAACCGTGATCTCCTACTAGGAATCAAACCTAGATCTCCCTACTAGATTTGAACCCAGATCTCCTACTAGGAATCAAACCGTGGTCTCCTACTAGGAATCAAACCTTGATCTCCTACTAGGAATCAAACCTTGGTCTCCTACTAGGAATCAAACATTGAATCAAACCTAGGTCTCCTACTAGGAATCAAACCTAGGTCTCCTACTAGGAATCAAACCTTGATCTCCTACTAGGAATCAAACCTTGATCTCCTACTAGGAATCAAACCTAAGATCTCCTACTAGGAATCAAACCTTGGTCTCCTACTAGGAATCAAACCTAGGTCTCCTACTAGGAATCAAACCTAGGTCTCCTACTAGGAATCAAACCCAGGTCTCCTACTAGGAATCAAACCTAGTCTCCTACTAGGAATCAAACCTAGATCTCCTACTAGGAATCAAACCTAGATCTCCTACTAGGAATCAAACCTAGATCTCCTACTAGAATCAAACCTAGGTCTCCTATTAAGAATCAAACCTAGGTCTCCTAGGAATCAAATTAAGGAATCAAACCTAGGTCTCCTATTAAGAATCAAACCTAGGTCTCCTACTAGGAATCAAACCTAGATTTCCTACTAGGAATCAAACCTAGGTCTCCTACTAGAATCAAACCTAGGTCTCCTATTAAGAATCAAACCTAGATTTCCTACTAGGAATCAAACCTAGGTCTCCTACTAGGAATCAAACCTAGGTCTCCTACTAGGAATCAAACCTAGATCTCCTACTAGGAACCAAACCTAGATCTCCTGGCTGGTAGTCAGACGCTCTATCGACGTTTTGCATTCAGTCTCATGTTCTCTTTTTATTCTTCTGTATTTTATTTGACTGTATTTTTTAAAGGTTTTCTCAATGACGTTTTGCGACTATATCGAACTTTGCTTTTGGACGCAAAAAATCAGTACTTCACCTGTTTTTCAGTAGTTTCCTTGTTTTTCAGTAGTTGCCCTGTTTTTCAGTAGTAGTTGCCCTGTTTTTCAGTAGTTGCCTTGTTTTTCAGTAGTTTCCCTGTTTTTCAGTAGTAGTTGCCGTGTTTTTCAGTTGTTATCCTGTATTTCAGTTGTAGTCACCGTGTTTTTCAGTTGTTATCCTGTATTCCAGTTGTAGCTGCCGTGTTTTTCAGTATTTGTCGTTTTTTTCAGTAGTAGTTGCCGTGTTTTTTCCGTAGTTTTTGCCGTGTTTTTCAATAGTTTTTCAGTAGTTGCGTGTTTTTCAGTAATGTTTCCGCAGTTGCCGTGTTTTGCAATAGTTTTTTCGGTTGTTGCCGTGCTTTTCAGTCGCTGTCGTGTTTTTCAGTAGTTTTTGCCATGTTTTTCAGTAGTTGCAATGTCTTTCAGTAATTTTTGCCGTGTTTTTCAGTAGTTACCGTGCTCTTCAATAGTTGCTGTGTTCTTCAGAAGTTGATCTGTCTTTCAGTAGTTTTTGTCGTATTTTTCAGTAGTTTTGACCGTGTCTTTCAGTAGTTTTTTTCGTGTTTTTCAATAGTTTTGCCGTGCCTTTTCTTTAGTTTTTTGCCGTGTCTTTCAGTATTTTTTGCCATGTTTTTCAGTAGTGTTTGCCGTATCTTTCAGTAGTTTTTGCCGTGGTTTTCAGTAGGTTTTGACGTGTTTTTAAGCAGTTTTTGCCGTGTTTTTCAATAGTTTTGTATGTTTTTCAATAGTTTTTTGCCGTGTTTTTCAATACTTGTTGCCGTGTTTTTCAATAGTTTTGTATGTGGTTTTCAGTAATTTTTACGTGTTTTTCAGTAGTTTTTGCCGTGTTTTTTAAGCAGTTTTTGCCGTGTTTTTCAATACTTGTTGACGTGGTTTTCAGTAGTTTTTGACGTGTTTTTCAGTAGTTTTTTGCCATGGTTTTCAATAGTTGCCAAGACGACTGCTCCGAGCTGTGCTTTGGTCACTAACGTCGAACAAACATATAAAAAAATTGATAAAACTACAACGGAATGACAGCCCATATTACTGTAGTCAATAGTATACCCTGCACAAAGAAAATAGATCTAAATAATCCAGCGTGGAACAATTTGGGTGGAAAATATTAGCTGGAAGTCCACAGAGTCAGGAATGAAGTCCCAGTTTTATTTGATTAAAAGGCCATGCACGGTTTTACGGTTGACCCACTGGGTCAGTTGGACCTTACTCCAAGATCAAGTGCTCGAGTGGGCATGACCCTTCCTCAAACATCGATAATCACCTTGTTCTAAT
>JAXRKP010001446.1:27500-55000 GCA_037039925.1 Doris montereyensis
ACGAAAATGAGGAAAAGGAAGAAGATGTTTAAGTTTAACGAAGAAGAAGAAAAAGAAACCATTTCATGTTTAATAAAGAAAAAGAAGAAGAAGCTGCTGCCAGCAAAAAAAATGTTTCACGTTTAAGTAGAAACAGTTTCATGTTTAAGAAGAAGAAAAATTTTAACGTTTCACATTTAAGAAGAAGAAGAAAAGAAGAAGCTGCTGAAGCTGTTTCACGCTTAAGAAAAACCGTTTCACGTTTAAGAAAAACCGTTTCACGAAGAAGAAGACAGAAGATTGAAGCAACTTTGTTTTTCTGCTGCTGAGGAAAAGGAAGGGGTGGGGGAGTGTTGAAGTTTCTTTGTTTATTTTCTTTGTTGTTATGAAGATTAAATCTGACTTAGCAACAATGATGTTTTCTACTTCCAGCACTGTGTGTGAGAGCGAGATAAACCTCTACCAGTTTTATCAGAAGAAGAAGATTCCTGAAGTAAAGTTGACTTTGAATTTAACTATTGAACAGAGAATCAATTTGATAGTTGTACTTATATTATTAATATCTTGTACGATTAAAATAGTATTATTATTTATAATAAGAAAATATAAGAAAAGAAAGAATATCAATAAGAATAAGAAAAGTAAAGTTCCTTCAAGCCTTAAGGCCTATAAAGCCGGAGCTTAACCCGGTTTCTATAGCGGAAATAAGAACAGATGACAATAATAACCTCCTGGTCAGGACGCTAGTCTGAAGAAGATTTTTATTCCCAAGCCTACGAACATAACGTCGTTTTTGCTAGGATTCGAACTTGGGACTTCATGATCCCCAGTCCAGCAGCCTAACCTCTCGGCCACCGATGCCACGTACAATAATAATAATAATGATAATGAACAAGAAGAAAAACAAGAACAACAAGAAGAAGAAGAAGAAGAAGAAGAAGAAGAAGAAGAAAGAAGAAGAAGAAGAAGAAGAAGAAGAAGAAGAAGAAGAAGGAAGAAGAAGAAGAAGAAGAAGAAGAAGAAGAAGAAGAAGAAGAAGAAGAAGAAGAAGAAGAAGAAGAAGAAGAAGAAGAAGAAGAAGAAGAAGAAGAAGAAGAAGAAGAAGAAGAAGAAGAAGAAGAAGAAGAAGAAGAAGAAGAAGAAAGAAGAAGAAGAAGAAGAAGAAGAAGAAGAAGAAGAAGAAGAAGAAGAAGAAGAGAAGAAGAAGAAGAAGAAGAAGAAGAAGAAGAAGAAGAAGAAGAAGAAGAAGAAGAAGAAGAAGAAGAGAAAGACGACGACTTCAATCCAACCACATTGAAGGTGTGTAGGCTCGAATGGCATCTATGTCCTTTGGCAGATGGAAAATGTAATGGTACTCAGTACACGCATGACTACTTTGTCTTGCACCTGTCATTTTTAAAAATCTCCCAGCAAAACCCATTTCACACCAGTATCAATGTCCGTTAATTTCAGGGATAATCATCCTTCTCCTGTCATCCACCAAGAAGAGACGCCAAGTTCTTCTGAAGGCTCTCGATGGCAGACCTGGACTTGTGCAGTAAGTATGTTCGTCTTTGTTCGTGTGTGTACGTGTATGTTCGTATGTGTGTGTGTACGTGAGTGTTCATGTGTATGTGTGCGTTCGTGTATGCGTATGTTCATGTGTGTCTGTGTTTGTGCATGTTTGTGTAAGTTCGTGTGTGTGTTCGTGTTTGTGTATGTGTATGTGCATGTTCGTGTGTGTTTGTGTGTGTACGCATATTTGTGTGTATTCGTATGTGTATGTGTGTGTTCGTGTGTGTACGTGTGTGTTTATGTTTGTGTGTCTGTGTGTGCGCGTGTGTGTGTGTGTTCGTGTATGTGTATATTCGTGTGTGTTTATGTGGTTGTTCGTGTGTATGTTCGTGTATGTGTTCGTGTGTGTGTGTGTGTGTATGTGTGTTTGTCCCGTCTTTCTTGGTGGAGTTTTCACTTGATGTGGTTTATCACTTCTGGCTTCATTCAACCTTTGTGTTAAGTTATTTTATAGGTTAAAAGAAATTACATTAAATAATATTAAAAGCCACATAGGAACAAAGACAAGATAATTTAATAGAAGGAATAGCCCGAAAACAATATCTTGACCACCATGGGGATTGAACCCAAGACCTCTGCGTCGGCACCCATCGTCTCGCCATTAAAAGAAAACGTGCTTTAATGTTATTTGATATCATTTCCCTCATTTTTAACATGCCCATACCTCACTGTTTGTATTTACAACTATAATGTAATGGGTTTAGTCACTTTTAACATACCCCCTTGTCTCACTGTTTGTCTTTACAACTATAATATAATGGGTTTAGTCACTTTTAACATGCTCCTTACCTCCTGTTTGTATTTACAACTATAATGTAATGGGTTTAGTCACTTTTAACATGCCCCTTACCTCACTGTTTGTCTTTACAACTATAATGTAATGGGTTTAGTCACTTTTAACATGCCCTTACCTTGCCTCACTGTTTGTCTTTACAACTATAATGTAATGGTTTAGTCACTTTTAACATGCCTTTTGTCTTTACAACTATAATGTAATGGGTTTAGTCACTTTTAACATGCGCCTTATAATGTAATGAGTTTAGTCACCATGCCCTTTACCTCACTGTTTGTCTTTACAACTATAATGTAATGAGTTTAGTCACTTTTGGCATGCCCCTTACCTCACTGTTTGTATTTACAACTATAATGTAATGAGTTTAGTCTTACCCTCACTTTTGACATGCGCCTTACCTCAATGTTTGTATTTACAATTACAATGTAATGAGTTTAGTGTACATGAACAGTATACATCGTGTGAACGTAAAAGATGGATTTATATTCCGTATCCCCGCACAAGTGCAGGTTCACCAACTGTACATCATTTATCCCCAGCAGGCCATTTCATTCAAAGCCCTTCTCAACTCCCGGGGGCAACATACAGTACACAAACCTGTTAGGCTTTTCGTACTAACACTGACAAAAGCTTTCTCTACCTATAGCTGGGTACTCATTCACACCTGGGTCAATTGAGGAAAGTAGATTGAAGTACATTGTGTAAAAAGAACCCCACCTGTGCCAGCCGTGAGGCTTGAAACCAGTGTCGTTGTGATTACAAGCTCACAACACTACTGTTCAGCTGCAACACCTCAGTTAGGGTTATTACAAGTTTGTTTTATTTGCTTGTTTATCTGTTTGCTTTGTATCTGTGACAGAGGACTCTGTAGTCCAAAGGCAAGGTATCGGCCTTCAAACCAAAAGTAGTGGGTTCAAGCCCCGCCAACGATTGAACATTTTCTCGATTGTTGTCGAAAAAACTCCCCCCCCCCCCTCTCCTCCCCCACGCCCCCCCTGGTCCAGGTAGGTGGATCGATACCTAGTCTTATCGGAGACGAACGATATTTTATAAAAGAGATCCCATGTGCAGATCACAATACCCATGTGCACGTTAAAGATCTCTTGGCTGTTTACAGGCAGTCCGGGCAAAATTGAAAATCCTACTAAAATCTCCGAGATCACCTTAGTTAGTTGTAGATGTGGGTAAATCGAATAAAAAAAACTTTTTTAACAAACATGTTACCTGTGCCCGTGTTCTCCCACAGCCCTATGGATACCATGACCAGGTCGTGTCGTCTCTCCTTCGCCTGTGCATTTGGTGCCACTGCGCTCCTCGTCTACGATGTCGTCTGGAACCAACGGTTTGCCATCGAATATGACGGCCCCGTCTCTCTCAAAAGTAAGTAGCTGGGTTTCATCATCACCATCATCAAAGCCTTTCACCCCTACCAGGGTATTGACCACAGAGATTTCCATTTTTCCTTCTCCTGGGAGATCTTTCTTAGCCCTATTCCAGCTGACATCCAGTCTCTTCTGGTCCTTCTCTATGCTCGTTCTCCAAATGTTCCGTGGCCTACCCTGGTGTCGTCTTCCCTGTAAATTCCATTGTATTGCTTGTCTTGTTATATTTGAAGTGTCATCTGGGTTTGTTGGTTTGGGATGTGTGTTGTTATTTATTTTTTGTTTTGTTTTATTGGTGTTGTTGTTGTTTTGTTGTTTTGTTGTTTTTTGTTGTTGTTTTGTTGTTTTGTTGTTTTGTTTTGTTTTGATGTTTTGTTGTTTTTTGTTTTGTTTTGTTTGTTTTGGGGTTATTGTTTTTGTTTGTTTTGTTTTTTTGGGGGAGTGTTTTGGTGTTGTTTTTTTGGGGGAGGTGGTCCATTATATTAAGCTAGAGCTTATATCGGTTTCTATAGCGTCAACAAAACAGGACAGGGTGCTAGTCTGTCGCAGGTTTTACTCCCAGATCTTGCTGGTACCCATTTGTACCTGGATCCAGTTGGGGAAATGCGCGGCAAGTGCTGCCTCTCCCAATGAACACAACGTCCGACATAGCATTGCTAAAGTTTGAACCCAGGACCTCATGATGTCAAGCTTGGCAATCTAACCGCTATGTCAGCGACGCCTCTTTGGTTGGTCGTTCTTTGTGCGTGAACGGCTCTCTTGCCAGGCCACTAAGTGTAACCACATTTTACATGTAGGCCATGTTCCCAGGCCACTAAGTGTAACCACATTTTACATGTAGGCCATGTTGCCAGGCCACTAAGTGTAACCACATTTTACATGTAGGTTCTAATGTTGCCAGGCCACTAAGTGTAACCATATTTTGCATGTAGGCCATGTTGCCAGGTCGTTTAATGAGAGTGACCATATTTTGTATGTAGGTCATGTTGCCAGGCCACTAAGATGTTTTATTTTGCATGTAGGCCATATTTGCCAGGCTAATGAGAGTGACCATATTTTACATGTAGTCATGTTGCCAGGCCACTAAGTGTAACCATATTTTGCATCATGTAGGCCATGTTGCCAAGATCCACTAAGTGTAACCATATTTTGCATGTAGGTCATGTTCCCAGATCGTTTTCACTAAGTGTAACCATATTTTGTATGTAGGTCTAATGTTGCCAGGCCACTAAGTGTAACCATATTTTGCATGTAGGTCATGTTGCCAGGCCACTAAGTGTGACCATATTTTACATGTAGGCCATGTTGCCAGGCCACTAAGGGTAACCATATTTTACATGTAGGCGATGATTGCCAGGCCACTAAGGGTAACCATATTTTGCATGTAGGCCATGTTGCCAGGCCACTAAGGGTAACCATATTTTACATGTAGCCATGTTGCCAGGCAACTAAGGGTAACCATATTTTGCATGTAGGCCATGTTGCCAGGCTATTGAGAGTGACCATATTTTGCATGTAGGCCATGTTGCCAGGCAACTAAGAGTGACCATATTTTACATGTAGCTTGATATAGGCTATTGAGAGTGACCATATTTTACATGTAGGCCATATTGCCACTGAGAGTAACCATATTTTACATGTAGGTTGATGCCAGGCTATTAAGAGTAACCATATTTTGCATGTAGCCATGTTGATATGCAACTGAGAGTGACCATATTTTACATGTAGGCCATGATTGCCAGGCTATTGAGAGTAACCATATTTTGCATGTAGGCCATATTGCCAGGCTATGAGAGTGACCATATTTTACATGTAGGCCATGTTGCCAGGCCAGAGTGACCATATTTTGCATGTAGGCCATGTTGCCAGGCTACTAAGAGTGACCATATTTTGCATGTAGGCCATGTTGCCAGGCTATTAAGAGTAACCATATTTTGCATGTAGGTCATGTTGCCAGGCTATTAAGAGTCACCATATTTTGTATGTAGGCCCTGTTGCCAGATTAATGAGAGTGATCATATTTTGCATGTAGGCCCTGTTGCCAGGTTAATGAGAGTGACCATATTTTGCATGTAGGCCCTGTTGCCAGGCTATTAAGAGTGACCATATTTTGCATGTAGGCCCTGTTGCCAGATTAATGAGAGTGACCATATTTTGCATGTAGGCCCTGTTTTCAGGCCACTGAGAGTGACCATATTTTGCATGTAGGCCCTGTTTTCAGGCCACTGAGAGTGACCATATTTTACATGTAAACTCTTAACGATCCCAAGATGTTTTCATTTGAAGAATCTTTCTACCAAAAATAATGTTTAATACCGGATATATTTTCATTCTTTCACCGTTTTTGAGTAAACTTTTCATTCACCTAAGTCAAGAGATTTTCAAGGAGTCTTATATAAGTTGAAATTGTCTCCTCCACGCCTATCCGTAACCTCAATATTATGGAGCAGTGACTCGACTCACTAACCGTACCTGATATCAACTAGGCTATAAATAGTATAATGAGGATTCTTCTTCTTCTCTGTCTTTCGGATTTTTTACGTTATGGGTCGGCACAGCAGATCATCGTGTTCCACCTTGTCCTATTCTGTTCGTCCCCCATCTCTTGCACCAACGATCTTTTATGTCTTCCTGCATCATATCCATATATATATCTTTGCTTTGGTCTTCCCCTCTTTCTCCTGTCCTGTATGTCCATCCGCAACATCTTCTGTCCAATATATTCCATATCTCTTCTTTTTTTTATATGTGTCGGTACCATCTCAATACGTCTTCCCTAACTTTGCCTCCTAGCCTACCTGCTTGTGTTTCCCCTCGGATGAGACTTTCCTCCATCCATTCCATCCTGTCTGTATTCTTTGTGACTTCCCTCCCACATTCCCCATTGCTTTGTACAATTGACGCTATGTACTTAGACTTAATCCACCCTTCTCACCTTATCTCTTTGTAGTCTGGTAATAATAGTAATAGTGAACAGCATTTATCTCGCGCATATCCACAGCGGTGCTCTATAAGCTTTACAATAGAAGTAGGCAAACAATCCCCGTCTACAGGTATACAGTTTTACACAATATTGTCAATTATTCATCAAACATAACAAAAGAGAACAACACAAAAATAGTATGGCAATTAAAACAAGTCAATAAACTAGTATTAACGATAATGTACCTATTAAGAAATTCAAGATGGATATAACGCCATACAACAAAAGAGAATGTTTACGTTTTTTTAAAACAATCTAGTGAAGTTTTGTCAGCTTATTTCCTTCGACAGCTTTTTGTGCGTAGTATAGTGTAATATAGCTGTTGCTGTTTTGTTGTTGTTTGTTTGTTTGTTTGTTTGTTTGTTTTGGGGGGAGGGAGGATTAAGGATTGTGTCGGCCTGTCGTACTGCTTGTGACTTTAAACAGCCTGTCATTCGTTTATTCATTCTGCTTACAACCCTATGTTGTTGTTTTTTATCTCCCCCTCCCTCCCCCCTTCCCCTTCTCTTCTACCCCTCCCCCCCCCCACCCTTACCCCTACCCCCCACCACCCCTCCACCACCCCACCCCCACAGCTCTCATAGCCATCGTGTCCATGGTGATTTACGGCGTGGTGTTCTTCCCAGTCTTCGCATGCCTAGCTCTGAGCACAGCCTTCTCCTTCGGCTTGGGCTCCCTGTACATGTGGATGTTTACAGTCGTGGACGTTTTCCGTATCACAGAGTGTAATCTCAACTCTGTAAGTTCCCACCATTGATGAACATCTGCTTGTTTGGTCAATTTAAAAGTGGTTTGTTTTGGGGGGTTTTTTGGGGGAGTTTTGGTTTTTTTTGGGGGTTTTGGTTTTTTTTGTTTTTTTTTGTTGTTGTTTTTTTTTGGGGGGGGGGTTTGGGGGGGGGTTCTTTTATTTTATTTTTACCTTAAATGTGGAAATGATAAAGAAAAATATATATCCTGTGAATTTATATGAATGTGTACTCCATTTTTTAGGATTGAGCAGCTTTTTCACAGCAGCATCATGGAAATATCCTCCACTGCTTATTGCCAGAGGTGCTCATGTATGCCTGATTTAAACAGTGGAAAGCAGAGTTAAGAATCCTCCTTAACAGACCAGAGGACTCGGTGGTCCAGAGGCAAAGTGGTGTCCTTTTGAGTTCCCATTCAACATTCCCACTTTAGCCTCCATGTCTAGCGCCAGTTTGGCCATGACTGCTTATTGTGTATTCGCAGCGAACTTCGATCTCACAGCTGTTCCACTTTGTGTCGATTTATTTTTGACTCAAACCCTTGTACGCCGATTGGCGCATAGGCGACTTACTTTTTGACTTAAACCTTATACGCCGATTGGCGCATAGGCGACTTACTTTTGACTTAAACCCTTGTACCCCGATTGGCGCATAGGTGACTTACTTTTGACTTAAACCCTTATACCCCGATTGGCGCATAGGCGACTTACTTTTTGACTCTAAACTTTTGTACCCGATTGGCGCATAGACGACTTACTTTGACTTAAACCCTTGTACTCCAATTGGCGCATATACGACTTACTTTTGACTTCTGATTGGCGCAAGACGACTTACTTTTGACTTAACTTTGTACTCCGATTGGCGCATAGACGACTTACTTGACTTAAAACCCGTATACCCCGATTGGCGCATAAGTGACTTACATTTGACTTAAACCTTTGTACCCGATTGGCGCAATTAGCACGATTATAATGACTTACTTTTGACTTAAACCTTTGTACCCTGATTAGCGCATGGACGACTTACTTTTAACTTAAACCTTTGTATTTCGATTATGTACCAGACGACTTATTTTTGACTTAAACCTTTGTACCCCGGGATTGACGCATAGACGACTTACTTTTGACTTAAACCTTTGTATTCCAATTAGCACATAGGATGCCAATGAGGTCTCTTCACCCATTTTGTCCTGTGCCACCATCTTTGTCTGGTTACCGGAAAGGCGCAGCTGTCGAGCTTCCTGCAGGGTTGATCTCCTCCATGTTGTCTTTGGTTTCCTCACCTCTTCTCTTGGATTCCACTTTTAAGGCCTGACATCGTATGGTTTCTGTGTCGACTGCAAATTTATGTTTTACTTGGAAAACTTTATTTTCTATTTTTTTTTCTTTTTGATTTGTTTTATTATTTTTATTTTATTTTTATTTTATTTTTTTTTGGGGGGAGGGGGTGGTTTTTTTTGTTCGGTTTTATTTCTCTTGTTGTATTTATTACAGGAGGAGGGGAGGAGGGAGTGGTTTTTTTTTTCTAGATGTCCCTTTGTTATGATTTTTTTTAAAGAGCAACCAAAAAGAACATATGAAAAAAAACTTATATGATGGTGAGTGTAAGCGATGTTTTAAAAGACATATTATATGTAAACTTATGTACTAAATATATTTTTTTGTAATCTGAGAAATGTAAATCCAAAGAAAAATTGTTTCTTTGGACAATAAAGAGTATATTATTATTATTATTATTATTATTATTATTATTATTATTATTATTATTATTATTATTATTATTATTATTATTATTATTATTATTATTATTATTATTATTATTATTATTATATTATTATTATTAATATTATTATTATTATTATATTATTAGTAATATTATTAGTATAGTATTAGTATTATTATCATCATCATCATCATCATTATCATTATCATCATGATCATTCATCATTATTATTATTATTATTATAATTATTATTATTATTATTATTATTATTATTATTATTATTATTATCATTATTATTATTATTATTATTATTATTATTTTTATTTATTATTTTTATTATTATTGTTATTATTAGTTATTAGTTATTATTAGTAGTAGTAGTAGTAGTAGTAGTAGTAGTAGTAGTAGTAGTAGTAGTAGTAGTAGTAGTAGTAGTAGCAGTTGTAGTAGTTGTAGTAGTAGTAGTAGTAGCAGTAGTAGTAGTAGTAGCAGTAGTAGCAGTAGCAGTAGTAGTAGTAGTAGTAGTAGCAGTAGTAGTAGTAGTAGTAGTAGTAGTAGTAGTAGTAGTAGTAGTAGTAGTAGTCGTAGTAGTAGTAGCGTAGTAGTTGTATCATAACCAATTTGGCAGCAGCAGCAGCAGCAGCAGCAGCAGCAGCAGCAGCAGCAGCAGCAGCAGCAGCAGCAGCAGCAGCAGCAGCAGCAGCAGCAGCAGCAGCAGCAGCAGCAGCAGCAGCAGCAGCAGCAGCAGCAGCAGCAGCAGCAGCAGCAGCAGCAGCAGCAGCAGCAGCAGCGCAGCAGCAGCAGCAGCAGCAGCAGCAGCAGCAGGCAGCAGCAGCAGCAGCAGCAGCAGCAGCAGCAGCAGCAGCAGCAGCAGCAGCAGCAGCAGCAGCAGCAGCAGCAGCAGCAGCAGCAGCAGCAGCAGCAGCAGCAGCAGCAGCAGCAGCAGCAGCAGCAGCAGCGGCGGTGCAGCAGCAGCAGCAGCAGCAGCAGCAGCAGCAGCAGCAGGCGCAGCAGCAGCAGCAGCAGCAGCAGCAGCAGCAGCAGCAGCAGCAGCAGCAGCAGCAGCAGCAGCAGCAGCAGCAGCAGCAGCAGCAGCAGCAGCAGCAGCAGCAGCAGCAGCAGCAGCAGCAGCAGCAGCAGCAGCAGCAGCAGCAGCAGCCTTGTGCCCATTTCCAGGCTGGAAGAACTGTGATCTTTATCCGCTACCTCTCCTGTCCTCATTTGTGACGCCTACCTCAGCATCTCGTTTCCGGTTCGGCTTCTGTCATGGCTTGTCGGGCCAGGAAATATTTTACTTCACAGGAAGACGTGGAAGAGAAACCGGCGACTGTGGACCAAATTGAGAGTCGTATCTCGGGAAACACGTCACAAAACTTTTGAGGAAGCCGGAAGATATCATGTAAGTTTCCAGGCAACATGAGCTGAATTATTGTTCTCCTTGGGACTTTCGTTTGTGAGGATAGTTTGTACGATCAAGACCTCATTGATTTAATGGACATACATTGTCAGTATGGAAGTATGCTTTCTTTCTTTCTTTATCAGCTCATATTCTACCTTCCGGTGTATGGGTTTAGATGCCTAAAATGATCTTTCTCCAGGGTACCCTGTCCTGACATTTTCTGTCTCCTTCCATGAAAGTTAAATTTCTTTTCTTTAATGCCTCTTTTATATCTTCTTACCACTTTCTCTGAGATTTGCCTTTTGGTCTTTTTCCTTGATTTTAACACTGTGTATTGATTTAGCTATTCTATTGATTTTCATTTTGTTTACTTGCCCAAATCATCTCAGTTGATTTATTTATATCTTAGTTGTAATGTCATCTGCTTTGGTTTGATCTCTTAATGTTGTGTTTCTGATTTTCTTCTTATAGTTTTCCCCACTACTATTCTTAGATATTTCATTTCAGCTGCTTGTACTCGACTGTGTTCCCTACTGTCTAAGTTCCATGTTTCACTGACATAGAGGAGAGTAGGATAAAAAAACTATGTTGTATACTGCCATTTTGTTTTTTGTTGACAATTTTTGTTTACCTATAAATGTCTTTCCTAGATAGTTATATATTATCATTACCTTTTGGATTCTCTTGTTGATTTCTTCTCTTAGTTTTCCCTCTGAGTTAATCACTACTCCTAGGTAATTGTATCTTTGAATATGTTTTAAATCCTCCCAGGCCAATTTCAGATTTTGTGTTTTAATTTACCTAGCTCCTAGCATTGTTGTGGTTTTCTTTGCATTTATTCTCATTCCTCTTTTATTTAATTCATTATTCATCATGCTGACATTCAACTGAAGGTCCATTTCTGATTTTCCAAACATAACTAAATCATCAGCAAATGAAAGTACTGATACATTTACTGGTTTGAGCTTCCACATATCTACATTTATTTTCTTCATTTTTGAGAATGATTTTGCAACTGAATCCATAAATGTGATAAACCAAAGAGGACAGACTACAACCATGTCATATTCCTATATCTACATCAAATTCTTCAGATACATTTAAGCTACTCTCACTGCAGATGTTGGTTTATTGTAAAATCTTTTAATAGCTTCTATTACATTTTGCTCTACATTGTATTTTTTTAAGGAATGCCATAGTTCGTCCATACTCACAGTGTCCAATTCCTTTTAAGTCAATAAAACACAGGTGCAAGTCAATGTTTCCCTCAAGGAATTTGTCTAATATTGGTTTAATTGTAAAAATGTGTTCTTGTACACTTCTCCCTGGTCTAAATCCCATCTGATGCTCTTAAATCTGATCATCTACTTTTTTCCTTAGTCTCATTTCCAGAATCCTGGAATACACTTTTCCTGTTACGCTAAGTAATGATATCCTCTATAGTTTGAGCATTCAATACTTGATCCTTTCTTGTGTATTGGTACTACTGTTCTCTTTTTCCAGTCATCTACATCTGTTTGGACTTCCATGCTTGTTGACATATTGCATGTAGTAGTTTGTCTGCCTCTCTCCCTTGGTTTTTAATCATTTCTGGATAAATTGATCTGCTCCTTGGGCTTTTCTTAATTTCACTTTTTTTTTATTGCTGTTTGGAATTTATCCATGAGATATCTACATCTTCAGCTGCCTCAGCTGATTATTTGTTACTCTTTCTAATCGATCTGTACTCCTTGTTTCATATGTTCTGAGAGGGATTATGTAATTGTTGAAAATACTTTCTCCACGTTTCCATGATGTTCTTTTCCTATCGCCCTTGATTTTTTTCCACATACTCTTCAGTACAACGGATTGCGTTTTTTATACATTTGCCACTTTTCTTCTATTGTGCTATCATTCAGATCCATCTGCCTTTCTTTTGATCCTAGGTTGGTATATCTGTTTTACTACCAGTTTATTACCTTAGACATTAGAGAATACAGTAGAGTACAAGTGGCTGAAATGCGATATCTAAGAAGAATAGTAGGGATAATTATAAGAGAAAAGATCAGAAATACAACAATAAGAGATCAAACTAAAGCAGATGGCATACAACTAAGGCAGACCTCAGAGAAAGTTGGACGAATATATAAAAGAGACATTAAAGCAAAGAAATTTAACTTCCACGGAATAAAACAGACAATGCCAGGAGAAAGATCATTTCAGGCATCTGAACCCATACACTGGAAGGTAGAGTGGCAACTGATAAGGACAGAAAAGAAAGAATTGTTGTCAGAGTGTTAGTAGGTACACCTGGCGGATAGCTGTATTGCTGTATTGCTCGCCCAGAGAGTGCAAGATTCAAGATTCAAGAGATTTAATGTCCACAATTGGCAATAATATAATACAACAACTCTCATCATACATATTTTTATTTACAGAAGGTATTAGGGGAAAAATACAGTAAACTGATTAATTCCCTTTTAATTTTGCTTCAAGGGTTATAACAAGATAATAATAAAAAAATCGTTTCAAAACCAATTCAGACTTTAATTAAATTGTTATGTAATGATTTGTTTATATAAAAGTTGATGGCCCAAACTAAAACAAAGATGAATGATAATGATTCATGAGATCATGATAAATGATGATGAGTTTTCACTCAACATCTTTGTCCTTTTATTTTCCTTCATTGAGGCTTGACTATATCGGTATGTCAAGGTTCCAATGCAAAGAAATTTTATAAGCTAGAAATGTAAAGACAAACAGTGAGGTTGGGGGCATGTCGACATTGATCAATAATAACATAGTAACAAAGAAGACACAATCACAAAGAAATAGAAAGAGAAAAATCCTAGGGCACCAGTGGAATCAAACTCATGACCTTCATAGCGGCATCCATTGCTTCGCCATGAGAAGGGAACGTAGTAAGCTTGATTGGTGGTGCACTTTCTTTTCATTCCCATGTGATGGGTGTCGACTCTTGAGGTCAGGGGTTCGATTCTACTGATACCCAAACATTTTGTATGTCTTTTCCTTTGTCCCTATGGGGCTTTGATATAACTTCATGTCAGTATTTAAACATGGAGTGTAATAATTGTACTTGAAATCACTTAGGTGTAGTAATATGCGTGTACATGTGTATGATATAAAAAGTTAAGACTGTGGATAGAACGAGACCAGAAAGTATTTAGCTCACAAACTAGCGTAACATTAGTACCAATGGTTAGGCTACCGGACTTGGGACAATGAGATCCCAGTCTGTTCCTTGGCAAAGACAGTTCACACGTATTTTCCCCACTCTTACTTGACCAAGATGCAAATGGTTACAAACACTAGCTTAGAGTAAAAACCTGCATCAGACTAGCATCCTGTCCAGAAAGTGACTGTTATCACCTGTTCCACAGCACGCTATAGAAACCACGATAAGCAGTCACTCTATGGGTCCTAAAGGCCTTGAAGGAACTTTACTTTAGCGTAAAATTATATTTTTGCTTTGCAGAAATCCGCAGGGCTGTGCTGAGAAAGCCAAGGCAGTGCCATTTTAGACCTGCTCAAGAGATTTGTTTACCACAAAGAAGCAGGTAGATTTTTATGAGACTCTTTCTTTTTTTTAAGGGCGGGGGGGGTGTATGATGGCGGCATGGCGGGAAGGGGGGTATGTACATTTCTTTTTATCTTTTCTCTTTTTTCTTTTCTTTTTTTTTCTTGTTTTGTTTAGTTTGGGGTTTTGTTGTTGTTGTTGCTGTTGTTGTATTAGGGATTTTTGTGTGGTGGGAGGTGGGAGGAATGTTAGCTGTGGTTTCCAATGCTGTTTCAAGTGTATATTCCATCGTGTGCGTAATTTTAGCACCATGTAAAATCCTGGGTTGGAACAATAAATTATGTATACCGGTATGTATGTGTGTATGTATGTATGTAGGTAGGTAGGTAGGTTTGTATGCATGTATGTATGTATGTATGTATGTATGTATGTATGTATGTATGTATGTATGTATGTATGTATGTATATATGATGTATGTATGTATGTATGTATGTATGTATGTATGTATTCATGCATGCATGTATATATGTATGTATGTATGTATGTATGTATGTATGTATGTAAATATGTATGTATGCATGCATGTATGTATGTTTGTATGTATGTATGTATGTTTGTATGTATGTATGTATGTATGTATGTATGTATGTATGTATGTATCTATGTATGTATGTATGTGTATGTATGTATGTATGTATGTATGTATGTATGTATAAATTGTCCATGCATGCATGTATGTATGTATGTATCTGTATGTATGTATGTATGAATGTATGTATGTATGTATGTATGTATGTATGTATGTATGTATGTATGTGTATGTATGTATGTATGTATGTATGAATGTGAATGTATGTATGTACGTACGTATGTATGTATGTATGTATGTGTGTATGTATGTATGTATGTATGTATGTATGTATGTATGTATGTATGTATGTATGTATGTATGTATGTATGTATGTATGTATGTATGTATGTATATTTATTTCGAGATGGGGAAAGTCAAAATGCCAAATTTTCTATTGAAGAAAAAGCACTTTTTGAAAGATGATAACAAGATTTTTTACTGTTCGTCTTATAAAAACAAACACAAGTTTTTCCACTTTTCAACAAATTATTTTGTATTTATTTCCTGAAACGTTTTTTGTTTCCTCTTGAAACGTCGCCTGACACAGAAAGTTATGATTGGTGCTTTGTGTAAGTGTATGGAGAATATAATTCAACATAAATCGTTTTTTCTTGCAGGGGTTTCAGGATCCGTCTCGGCTGCTGTCTGTAATGTTTGTGGCTGCGATCGTTGTTTATGTGGTAAGAGTAGTAACCTTAGCAACTGTTACTATATGAACATATTTTTCGTAAATAAAAAATATTCTACATATGAATTTTATTTCATCTATTGTCCGTTACACTTGAACCTGAAGGGAAAAGTGTCACATCTAACTAAGATTCAATTGTATTACTCTAAAAGTGATATTGAATTGAAGATGATATAATTAGACACCGTCCATCCAGTGCAGGGTGTAAGCGTTCAATAGATGCCTTCCAGTGAATTTTCTCTTCTGCTTCCCTCTGCCATGTGGCGTCCATTTTCTGATGTTGTCATGCCATCTTTGTGATCTTCCTGGGTTCCTGTTGTGTCCGTTTCTTGGCTACCATTATGTACGTCTTTGTGTCCTTTTATTGACTTTAAATCTTGATACAGTCACGTGTCGATAGTTCAAAACACTTCCGTTCCGAGCAATTTGTCCAGATAATCGATCGAGATATCCGAGTATCGAATCGCCGATCAAAGTGACACAATGTGAATCAGCGAAAGGCCTCAGAATTTACAGTAATGTAGGCCCTAGAGAAACTCACGGGTGGCAGTGCTTCGTGTCTGATCAAAGTGACACAATGTGAATCAGCGAAAGGCCTCTGAACTTCCAGAATCCAGAATTTCCGGATTATCATGTTTAGGTCCGAATCCCGAATTTCCAGATTATCATGTTTAGATCCAGAATCCCGAATTTCCAGATTGTCATGTTTAGATCCAGAATCCCGAATTTCCAGATTGTCATGTTTAGATCCAGAATCCCGAATTTCCAGATTGTCATGTTTAGATCCAGAATCCCGAATTTCCAGATTGTCATGTTTAGATCCAGAATCCCGAATTTCCAGATTGTCATGTTTAGATCCAGAATCCCGAATTTCCAGATTGTCATGTTTAGATCCAGAATCCAGAATTTCCAGATTGTCATGTTTAGATCCAGAATCCCGAATTTCCAGATTGTCATGTTTAGATCCAGAATCCAGAATTTCCAGATTGTCATGTTTAGATCCAGAATCCCGAATTTCCAGATTGTCATGTTTAGATCCAGAATCCCGAATTTCCAGATTGTCATGTTTAGATCCAGAATCCCGAATTTCCAGATTGTCATGTTTAGATCCAGAATCCCGAATTTCCAGATTGTCATGTTTAGATCCAGAATCCCGAATTTCCAGATTGTCATGTTTAGATCCAGAATCCAGAATTTCCAGATTGTCATGTTTAGATCCAGAATCCCGAATTTCCAGATTGTCATGTTTAGATCCAGAATCCAGAATTTCCAGATTGTCATGTTTAGATCCAGAATCCCGAATTTCCAGATTGTCATGTTTAGATCCAGAATCCAGAATTGACAGATTG
Organism: Doris montereyensis; assembly: GCA_037039925.1. NCBI lineage: Eukaryota > Metazoa > Mollusca > Gastropoda > Nudibranchia > Dorididae > Doris > Doris montereyensis. The sequence continues at coordinate 44,248 of JAXRKP010001446.1, forward strand.
TCATGTTTAGATCCAGAATCCCGAATTTCCAGATTGTCATGTTTAGATGCAGAATCCAGAATTTCCAGATTGTCATGTTTAGATCCAGAATCCAGAATTTCCAGATTGTCATGTTTAGATCCAGAATCCCTGAATTTCCAGATTATCATGTTTAGATCCAGAATCCAGAATTTCCAGATTGTCATGTTTAGATCCAGAATCCCGAATTTCCAGATTGTCATGTTTAGATCCAGAATCCCGAATTTCCAGATTGTCATGTTTAGATCCAGAATCCCGAATTTCCAGATTGTCATGTTTAGATCCAGAATCCCGAATTTCCAGATTGTCATGTTTAGATCCAGAATCCCGAATTACGAGATTGTCTTGTTTAGATCCAGAATACCGAATTTCCAGATTATCATGTTTAGATCCGGAATCCCGAATTTCCGGATTATATCGGGACGACACAAAGAAGAATTGAACTCTGTCCTGGGCTCATCTGTTTGGATTATGGGGACATCTGGATTATCGAAGTCTGGACTATTGAGACGTTACTGTAAATGACCGGCCAGTCCATTTCCTCTTTTTTGTCTGGAGGAGTGCTTGAGGGCGCGTTTCCTTTCTTTATGTCAATGCGAGAGATCTTATCTTAGAGTCTGATAATAGGGCATATGTACTTACTTGCTTACTTACTTACTTACTTACTTACTTACTTACTTACTTACTTAATTAATTAATTAATTAATTAATTACTTACTTACTTACTTACTTACTTACTTAGGCCTGTAGCTCTGGGATTAGCATAGGCCATCGACGACACCACGCCATTGTACTCTGTTCTGGGCTGCCTGCTGAATTGATGTCCAGAGAAACAGCAACTGTAAGCTAGATCTATATAAGTCGACTAATGAACACAGCAAAACACTAACGAAAAACAGAAGAAGCCATCACGCCTTGCTACAAATTTAAATATCATTAAGTCTACTTCTCACACAAGGTGGGTGAATGGTGCATTAAATGGCTGTGTTTCTGTTCTGAAGAGTTCATGTCTTATAAAAAAGTGCTCTTCTTAGGTGGGTGAGCGGTGCCATTAAATGGCTGTGTTTCAGGCTGTTCTGAAGAGTTCATGTCTTATAAAATGCTCTTCTTAGATGGGTGTGCCATTAAATGGCTGTGTTTCAGGCTGTTCTGGAGAGTTCATGTCTTATAAAATGCTCTTCTTAGGTGGGTGAGCGGTGCCATTAAATGGCTGTGTATGCTTTTCAGGCTGTTTTGAAAAGTTCATGTCTTATAAAATGCTTTTCTTAGGTGGGTGAGCGGTGCCATTAAATGGCTGTGTATGCTTTTTTCAGGCTGTTCTGAAGAGTTCATGTCTTATAAAATGCTCTTCTTATGTGGGCGAACGGTGCCATTAAATGGATGTGTATGCGCTTCAGGCTGTTCTGAAAAGATGTCTTATAAAGTGCTCTTCTTAGGTCGGTGAATGGTGCCATTAAATGGCTGTGTTTCAGGCTGTTCTGAAAAGTTCATGTCTTATAAAATGCTCTTCTTAGGTCGGTGAATGGTGCCATTAAATGGCTGTGTTTCAGGCTGTTCTGAAAAGTTCATGTCTTATAAAATGTTCTTCTTAGGTCGGTGAATGGTGCCATTAAATGGCTGTTGCTTCTCAGACTGTTCTGAGGTGCTTTTCTTAAGTAGTTTTTCAACGACAATGGACATTGCTGTCATTTTAGCGTCACTTTTCTCATTTCATTCTCCATTTAGATTTCGCTGTTAGCTCTTCTTGTTTCTGTTGCCCTCCCTTCCATTTTTCGGGTTGATTTTTACTTTTTGGTCTTTATCTTTTTGTTTGTATAATCCCATATATCTATGTTGTTTAGATCTACACTGAAATAATTTGCTATTGAATGTGACTCTATCCTACCAACATTTTGACTCAACAAATGCCTCTCAGCTGACAATTGAAAGTATTACAGTCATTTGCATGACTTTTGAGAGAAAAAGCATGACTCCATCATTTGTTCCTTAATAGACATATTTATCGTCTCGTTTTGGTACTGGTACTGTTCTGTACTTTAAAATATGGCGTTTAAGACAAAACAAAGACATTAGAATATGTGTGTATTATAATTTAGATCTATCTAACGATGTCTCTGAACTAACATTAGTCTATATCATGTAGACCAACAATCAACATTGCAAATTTAACATCTTCCTTTGGTCCTTGTAATAACACCAGGGTGCAATTGTGTGTCTTACTTCCAATCCTTTCATTCCACAGATTACTGTCGAATTTCTCGTGCAATTTGCTTCCCTGTTGGATTCTGTCTTAGAAAGAATTGATCTGGAAATAATAGTAACGACTGGTGGATGGGACGAGATACCAGGAGAACCTAAGGAAGTTACCGACACCAGAAACGGCTTGATTGTGGCCTATTACTTGGCAGATATAATTCGCAGTAAGCTTTTAGTCACATCCCTATAGTCCAGTCCAAATGAATTGACAAAGAAAAAAGATAAGATAAGATAAGATATGATACGATAAGATATGATTTGTCGTATAGCAAGTGATTTATCTTTCTGGATTTTGTCAACGTTAATGATGTATTGTAATTTTTTGAAAAAAACAAATATCATTTAATACTGGAGTAATTTGTAAAAGCATGAAATTTCAAACCTAGCAAACTGCTGAACCAAATTAATTTTCACACTGTGCTGCTTCTTGCAAGTTACTGGCTTTAGTTAAACAAAGTACAAACTTAGCACACAAAATTAATTCAGGCCATGTTGAAGGTAGAGTTCATTTGTGTTAAAAATTATTTCAGTTTAATGAGACATTTCTTATTTCTTTTAAACAATCTGTAAGTAATTTATATCCATTTAATATGTGTCTTTCAATACAGCATGCTTGACTGTGATACATTTCATGTGTCTCCACAATACAGCATGCTTGATTGTGATCCATTGCATGTGTCTCTACAATACCACTTGCTTGATTGTGATCCATTTTATGTGTCTCTACAATACCACTTGCTTGATTGTGATGCATTTTATTGTCTCCCCAATACAGCATGCATGATTGTGATGCATTTTATGTGTCTCCCTAATACAGTATGCGTGATTGTGATGCATTTATGTGTCTCCCTAATACAGTATGCGTGATTGTTATGCATTTTATGTGTCTCCCCAATACAGTATGCATGATTGTGATGCATTTTATGTGTCTCCCCAATAGAGTATGCTTGATTGTGATGCATTTTTTAATACAGTACGCTTGATTGGAATGCATTTTATGTGTCTCCCAATACAGCATGCATGATTGTGATGCATTTTATGTGTCTCCCTAATACAGTATGCTTGATTGTGATGCATTTTATGTTTCTCTCTAATACAGTATTCTTGATTGTGATGCATTTTATGTGTCTCCCCAATACAGCATGCATGATTGTAATGCATTTTATGTGTCTCCCAATACAGCATGCATGATTGTGATGCATTTTATGTGTCTCTAATATAGCATGCTTGATTGTGATGCATTTTATGTGTCTCCCTAATACAGCATGCTTGAGTAATGCTTGATGTGTAATACAGCATGCTTGATTGTGCATTTGTGTCTCCCCAATACAGCGTGCTTGATTGTCTCCATCACAGTCGGCTGTGCCATCAGCATCCTCAGTATTCTTCACATGCTTTCCTCTTACAGGTAAGCAAGATTCCGTTTTGAATCCCACCCTAATGATTATACTATTAAATGAGATTAGATTATAGATTAAGGAGGTGGCCGGTTCTTGAATACCTTTTTTTGCCGGAAATGGAACAAACCCAGTCTATCATACTACTGGATAGAGCAGTTCATTCCCGTCACAATGATATCATAAAAGAAGCTCAGTTATACGAAAAACTTTTAAGCGAATAAGGCCAATCTTTCTACACAGATATTATACGATAAATGTCAGAAATATTACCTAAAGTATGTCGTTGGTACTCATTTTGATCGTCACAATATACACTATCCAGAAGTAAGAATTCTTTTGAGGATCTCTTATGAATATGACCTAAATCGTCCGGTGACCTTAGATCGTCCGGTGACCTTAGATCGTCCGGTGACCTTAGATCGTCCGGTGACCTTAAATCGTCCGGTGACCTTAGATCGTCTGGTGACCTTAAATCATCCGGTGACCTTAGATCGTCCGGTGACCTTAGATCATCCGGGTGACCTTAGATCATCCGGTGACCTTAGATCATCCGGTGACCTTAGATCATCTGGTGACCTTAGATCATCCGGTGACCTTAGATCGTCCGGTGACCTTAGATCATCCGGTGACCTTAGATCGTCCGGAAAATAACGAACATATGACGCGCACCTAATATTAAAAGGCACCATCTCAAAATGAGTAAAGAAGTGTTTAGCACTTGACACAGTGTCGATAAGTTTTGTTTTATTGAAATTTACCGCGTCCACCACATGCAGTGATCTCAGGGGTGTCAGTAACAAATAGGTGAGATCCTCCCAATGGTTTTAATGATGCTTCAAAGTATTATCCTACCCTTTTCTTACGTTTATGGGGGGGTGGGGGATATATTCAAATAACAGAAAAAGATAAACAAAATGAATTTTCTGAAAATATCGTTTTTTGTTCATTATTTCCTTTCTACTATTATATTTGATACAAATATCTAAATTGGATCAGATCGGATTTTTGTTTGAATAGTAATTTTTGTTTTTATGAATTTTTTGACGCCATTCATTGATTCACAATGTGGCACTTTCATCGGGGATTTGATAATCCGGATGTCTCGATTATTCGTACGAATTCGCTCGGAACGGAAGTGTTTTGGTTATCGAGATGCGACTGTAATTTGATAACAAAACCCTCTTTTAACAAACAAAAATATATGTTTTTCCCTGCCATTTCTTTTGTACATAAACTTTAGCAGATTTGAATGTATTGACCATTGTTGTTTTTTTTTTTCATTTTCAGAACAAACCTTTATGCCATGTACAGGGGGGACTATCGTATCATTCCTTCCCCGTATGAAAAAGATGCTGTCACATTATGCGTAAGTCCAAGTCACAAATCAAGATTCAACTTTCAACGGCTGGGTTTTTTTTTCCTTCATTTGATTCATTTTTACAGAAACAAATATATTTCCATCTCATTCTCCTATTCATTCCCTTGATTTTTGATGAGATCACCACCATGGTGGACAGGGTTTAGTTCAAAAGAACAAACTTGATTTCTGGTGATGGATTCGAAATGAGCTTTTTAAGCTATAAATGATCAACTGTTTATCACAACAAAGCAGCTTAACCTTAATGCAAGAAAATCGAGATCAAGCTTTCAAACAAGTACATCAATAGTAAAGCTCTTTTCTGGGCAATAACGGCCCAAAGAGCCGGAGCATATCCCGGTTTCTGTAGCACAAAGCAGAACAGGGGACAATAATCATTTCCTCAGCTGCAGGTTTTTACTCCCATGCTAATGCTTGTACCCATTTTGACTTTGTCAGGATTCGAACCCAGGACCTCATGATCCCCAGTCCGGCAGCCCAACCACTCGGCCAGTGACGCCACTAAACATACATGTACTCATCTTCAAACATTGTTTGTCACTTGAACTCATTTTATCCCGTTACAGTAAAGGCTGTGGAACTTCCTGCCAATAGAAAGTAAACTCAATAGTAGTGTTTCAAGGTTATAAAAACAGAATTAAAGATTTCACTTTAAAATCGAAATAAGATTAAAAGTTTATGGAACAGGTGATCCTCCTGGACAGGACGGTAATCTGATGCAGATTTTTACTCCCAGGCTAATGCTTGTACCCATTTGCACCTGGGTTGAGGGTGAAAATACGTGTTAAGTGTGTTTCCCAAGTAACCACAACGTGGCACCTGGCTTTGTCAGAATTCGAACCAGTCTGCAAGGCAGCAGGTTATTAATTTCTGCCAGGGATAACTCCCTTAGCCTTTAGTCAGACAAGACCCGTCTGCAAGGCAGCAGGAGAGTCGCCAAGGGCGGGATCGTCTACTCCCAATACATATACTGACCTGTCCACTACCCGGCATATCATGTGTGCTGACAGTAAAAGTCAAGAATTGGTCCGTTATTATTAAGGAAAAGAAAGTAAAACAAACACGTATTTTGTGTTGGCATTTAATCTGTCTTGGCACTATAGGTATAATATATCTTGGCACTATAGGTATAATATATCTTGACACTATAGGTATAATCTATGTTGACATTTTGGGTATAATCTATCTCGACATTTTGGGTATAATCTATCTTGACATTTTGGGTATAATCTATCTTGACATTTTGGGTATAATCTATCTTGACATTTTGGGTATAATCTATCTTGACATTTTGGGTATAATCTATCTTGACACTATAGGTATAATCTATCTCAACATTTTGGGTATAAGCTATCTTGACATTTTGAGTATAATCTATCTTGACATTTTGGGAATAATCTATCTTGACATTTTGGGTATAAGCTATTTTGACATTTTGTATAATCTATCTTGACACTATAGGTATAATCTATCTTGACATTTTGGGTGTAATCTATCTTGACATTTTTGGTATAAGCTATCTTGAGATTTTGGGTATAAGCTATCTGGACATTTTGGGGATAAGCTATCTTGACATTTTGGGTATAAGCTATCTTGACATTTTGGGTATAAAGCTATCTTGACATTTTGGGTATAATCTATCTTGACACTATGGGCATAATCTTTCTTGATATTTGAGGTATAATCAATCTTGACGCTATAAGTATAATCTATCTCGACATTTTAGGTATAATCTATCTTGATACTTGTATCATCTATTTTGATACTATGGGTATAATCTATTTTGATACTATGGGTATCATCTATTTTGATACTATGGGTATAACTAATTTGATACTATGGGTATAATCTATATTGACACTATGGGTATAATCTATCTTGACACTATGGGTATAATCTATATTCACACTATAGGTAAAATATATCTTGACACTATATGTATAATCTATCTTGACACTCTAGGTATAATCAATCTTGACACTATAGGTATAATCTATCTTGACACTATAGGTATAATCTATCTTGACACTCTAGGTATAATCTATCTTGACACTATAGGTAAAATATATCTTGACACTCTATGTATAATCTATCTTGACACTATATGTATAATCTATATTGACACTGTGGGTATAATCTATATTGACACTATGGGTATAATCTATCTTGACACTATGGGTATAATCTATCTTGACACTATGGGTATAATCTATCTTGACACTATATGTATAATCTTACTCTTGACTATCTATTGTGGGTATAATCTATATTGACACTATAGGTATACTAGGTATAATATATATTGACACTACTAGGTATAAATCTATATTGACACTATAGGTATAATCTCTCTTGACACTATGGGTATAATCTATCTTGACACTGTAGGTATAATCTATCTTGACACTATAGGCATAATCTATCTTGACATTTTGTGTATAATCTATCTTGACACTATAGGTATAATCTATCTTGACACTATGGGTACTAGGTATAATATTGACACTATGGGTATACTAGGTATAATCTGTCTTAACATTTTGGGTATAATCTATCTTGACACTATGGGTATAATCTATCTTGACACTATAGGTATAATCTATCTTGACACTATGGGTATAATCTATCTTGACACTATGGGTATAATCTATCTTGACACTATGGGTATAATCTATGTTGACACTATGGGTATAATCTATCTTGACACTATGGGTATAATCTATCTTGACACTATGGGTATAATCTATCTTGACACTATGGGTATAATCTATCTTGACACTATAGGCATAATCTATCTTGACACTATGGGTATAAAATCTATAGGTATAATCTATCTTGACACTATGGGTATAATCTATCTGTCTCAACACTATGGGTATAATCTATTTTGACACTATGGGTATAATCTATCTTGACACTATGGGTATAATCTATCTTGACACTATAGGTATAATCTATCTTGACACTATAGGTATACTAGGTATAATCTATCTTGACATTAATAATCTATCTTGACACTATGGGTATAATCTATCTTGACACTATAGGTATACTAGGTATAATCTATCTTGACACTAATCTATCTTGACACTATGGGTATAATCTATCTTGACACTATGGGTATAATCTATCTTGACACTATGGGTATCTTGACACTATGGGTATAATCTATCTTGACACTATGGGTATAATCTATCTTGAGACTATGGGTATAATCTATCACCAGACAACGAATACGTATATCTCCACCTTCTATACAACCATCAGGTGGGATGTCAGAAGAAATAAAACAACCATGAAGTGGGATGTCAGAAGAAATAAAACAACCATGAAATGGGATGTCAGAAGAAATAAAACAACCATGAAATGGGATGTCAGAAGAAATAAAACAACCATGAAATGGGATGTCAGAAGAAATAAAACAACCATGAAATGGGATGTCAGAAGAAATAAAACAACCGTGAAATGTGATATAAGGAGGAATAAAAGAAAACAAAAAGACAGATAGGCTGAGTGGCCAAGAAATGAGTCTTGAGAAGAAGAGAGGAACTGAGAGTGGCCAAAAAAATCAGAATGGAGAAGAAATCAAAGAAGAGAGGAACTCAGAGTGGGGATGAAATCTAAGTAGAGAGGAACTCAGAGTGGATAAGAAATCTAAGTAGAGAGGAACTCAGAGTGGAGAAGAAATCGGTGTGGAAATGAAATCGGAGTAGAGAAGAACTCAGAGTAGAGAAGATGTCAGGTTGGAGAAGAAATCTGAGTAGAGATGAAACCAGCGTGGAGAAGAAATCTGAGTAGAGGAGATCTCAGAGTGAAGAATAAATCGGTGTGGAGAAGAAATCCGTGTGGGGAAGAAATGGGTGTGGAGAAGAAATCGGTGTGAAGAAGAAATCTGAGTAAAGAGGAACGCAGCTTGGAGAAGAAATCTGCGTGGAGAAGAAATATGAGTAGAGAGGAACTCAGCGTGGAGAATAGATTGGTGTGGAGAAGAAATATGAGTAGAGATGAACTCGACGTGAAAAATAAATCGGTGTGGAGAATAAATCTGAGTAGAGAGGAACTCAGTGTGGAGAAGAAATCTGAGTAGAGAGGAACTCAGTGTGGAGAACAAATCGGTGTAGAGAAGAAATCTGAGTAGAGAGGAACTCTCAGTGTGGAGAAGAAATCGGTGTAGAGAAGAAATCTGGAGAGAGGAACTCAGTGTGGAGAACAAAGAGAAGAAATCTGAGTAGAGAGGAACTCAGTGTGGAGAAGAAATCTGAGTAGAGAGGAACTCAGCGTGGAAAATAAATCTGAATACGGAAGAACTCAGTGTGGAGAAGAAATCGGTGTGGAGAAGATATCTGAATAGAGACAAACTCAGCATGGAGAAGAAATCAGAGAGGAGAAGAAATTTAAGTAGAGAGGAACTCAGTGTGGAGAAGAAATAGGTGTGGGGGAAAACCTGAGTAGAGAGGAACTCAGCATGGAGAAGAAATTGATGTGGAGAATAAATCAGAGAGGAGAAAAATCAAGAAAAATGGAAATTGATAGAAGGTAAATGATACATGAACAGGAGGGGAAAGGGAAAAAGGGTGTACAATGAAAGATACGAGGCACCTGAAGATTAAAGGAATGTCAGAGAGTGATAATGGTGGAGAAAGAGGAGAGATCGTGTTACAGATATAAAAAGAATCCTGCTATGCATTGTAAGGACCTCTTCCAGTCTACAACCTGTTCAAATTTCATGCAAATCAATCAACTTTCTGACTTTTAGCGAAAAAGGGACTGAAATTATCGTTTTGAGAACACTATTTTGTAGAAAAACCTTGGAAAAAGTTGAAAAAGCTAATTTACTGTCACATGGCAGACTCACATACATAATTTTTACAGGAAATGAAGATACAATGATTAATTTCTGTATCACAAATTTGTGTGTAGCAGAAATGTTTAAAAATTTCTTAAACAAAACAGGCACATTTGATAAGAAGGGTCGATAATTGTCTGATAGTATCGTGACCCAACGCCTTTCCAAACCACAAAAATATAAGATTTTATTTTTTCAGGAAATTTCCTCAGTGAAACAGAATGCCTTATGTCTGCTTTTAAATCTCTATCTATGTGATTTGTGTATGCCGTATGTCTGCTCTATTAATCTCTATCTCATATCATATCTTTTCAGAGGCTATATAGGTCATTTGACCTTTAAATGCCCCATACATCTTAAGATAATCAGGAGTTTCAAAAATGATTGAACCTATAGTAATCAACAACAACAATGCACATTTAGTCATCATACAAATATTGTCAATTTTACAGCTCCATATCAATGGCATTTTAAAAAGAAATTAATACTGTTTGCATTTTTTTTTTGTTTGAAAAGTAAATTATTCCATAATGTGACTCTTCGTATAATGACAAGATTATGTCTCCCCAGAAGTAAATCTCCCTATAATATCTCTCTGTTCATTTGTTAAAGTTCTGCCCCATGATGTGACGGTCTGTCTCACATAACATCTTACAATGTTTCAGGTTGGTAGTATGAAGTATGCTGGATTTCCAAGTTGGTTACATTTTTCTGGGGGTGTTAATATGATTTTTCAGTCATAAACATTTTGATTTTATAGCTTATCATTCCTATTCTTGTTCCTGTTCTTGTTCTAGTTCTTGTTCTCGTTTTTGTTCTTCTCCTTCTCCTTCTAGTTCTCCTTTCTTCTCCTCC
>JAXRKP010001446.1:62500-65000 GCA_037039925.1 Doris montereyensis
GAGGGATTATGTAATTGTTGAAAGAACTTTCTCCCCGTTTCCATGATTTGGCTGTGTTCTTTCATTACTTCTCCTTTGGGATTCTTAATTTGTCGTATTGCACATGCTTTGGTCTTTATTATGCTCTTCATTGCACTTCTCCCCTCCCCCAGAACAGCTTTTGATTTCCTTGATAGCTTTCTTGAAGTCTTTGTCCAAACTCTTCCCACTGTTCTTGTTTTGCTTTCCCAACTTCCTCTTTGGCGATAGTTCTTTTATTCATGTAATATATCCTGTCCTCTTGTCTCTTTGTTTGCAAGTATTTCTTTCAGGCATCCTTCTTTTCTTTGATCTTAGTCTTGACATTCTCATTCCACCAAGCCGTTCTTTTCCTATCTCCTTTAATTTGTTTCCTACCACAGGCCTCTTAGTACCACTGATGAGTGTTTCTATACATTTGCCACTTTTCTTCTATTGTGCCACCATTCAGATCCATCTGCCTTTCACTGATAAATCTTTTTATCCTAGATTGGTATATCTGTTTTACTATTGGTTTATTTAGTTCCTCTGTTTTGAGTTTAGTAGCTTTCTTTCTTCCTTTTTCTGTTTGTTTTCTTCAGTCAGTAATCTCATTTTGGCAATCACTAAATAATAATAATAATAATAATAATAATAATAATAATAATAATAATAATAATAATAATAATAATAATAATAATAATAATAATAATAATAATAATAATAATGATAATAATAATAACAATAATAAATAGTTTTTGTTAGGGCCCCACCCCGATTTATATCAAGCTCAGAGCGCTCAAACATGGATAAACATGACGCAATACACACCTTACGCATGACAAACATATTTCAAAGCATAGGACGATAACATAAAAGACAGTTGACATTATTGAACTACACTTATGATAGTAGTGAGAAATATGAATCTGTGTGATACATGGGTAAAAATTAGGTATAGTCATGCCTCAAGTTCTGAAATGAGACGATATATTGTGGGGGCGTTTTTTTACCAAAAGCAAGTTAATAAATCAGAAGAAATACAATTGCCATCGCTTATCGTCATTGGGTCCATTTCCCTTGCCTTTCCATGACTTCATTGGGTCCGTTTCTTGCCTTTCTGTGACATCATTGGGTCCGTTTCCCTTGCCTTTCCGTAACGTCATTGGGTCCGTTTCCCTTGCCTTTCTGTGACGTCATTGGGTCCGGTTTCCTTGCCTTTCTGTGACATCATTGGGTCCGTTTCTTGCCTTTCTGTGACGTCATTGGGTCCGGTTTCCCTTGCCTTTCTGTGACGTCATTGGGTCCGGTTTCCTTTGCCATTTTTGCGACGTCATTGGGTCCGGTTTCCCTTACCTTTCCGTGACGTCATTGAGTCTGTTTCCCTTTGCTTTTCCGTGACGTCATTGGGTCCGTTTCCTTGCCTTTCTGTGACATCATTGGGTCCGTTTCGTTTGCCTTTCTGTGACGTCATTGGGTCCGTTTCCTTGCCTTTCTGTGACGTCATTGGGTCCGTTTCATTCTTTCCGTGACGTCATTGCGTCCGTTTCGTTTGCCTTTCGAGACGCTATCCGTAGTGTGACAGTATCAGTGTGTGTTAGTGCTGGGCTGTTGCTAGGTTCTTTGCTTCTATAAATCTGTCCATTTATACGTTGTAAACTAATTTAGTTAACCATCCCTCCTTTCTTCCCCCAATTCATAGCAGACTGTATTTAGCACACCTAAGACATAAACAAATTACATCTGACCATTCTTGCTTTCCTTATTTCCTTAGCCATAAGTTGTGTAAGAATCTGGAAGACTGATCCGGGGAGGGGGAGAGTACAGCCAGTTCAACTTTCACTTTAGCCATTTGTAGATTGTTGTTTTCAAAGTGGGTGCTTCAACGGTATGAATGGAGCAAGCAGTGCACTCTAGATCTAGATGTTGACGTAGACACCAAGGCTCGATTAATAATAATAACAAGGCTATGTATTATACTCACAGTTGACAATCAATCAATGAGATGAAGCAAATTCACAATGCTGGCATCAAAACAGGGTGGAATCTAGCTGACTTCTTGTACATCTCTCCTCCTATCATGGGCAACCCCAATAATTATAATCAAAACCAATACATTTCTAGAAACGCAAGTTTCCACACTACTCCAAATATTTCGACATGCTTCGATATAATTCTACAAAATTCTATACATTTCTCTCTCTTTCCAGATATAAACGAATCGATACTAGTGCACACCAAAGTGATTACGTAACAAACTCAACAGGGGTTTTACACACATTAAAATTGATGACGTCATAGGTTTAACTTACTAGGAATCCCTTTAAAAAACTGTCAGTAACTATGTTACAGTGGATCTTTCCACTCTTTTATCTCTGATCTGTATTGTGTCCAACTGACAGTAGAATTTCAATGTCCTCTTCTTTGAATTTACCATTAAACTTCCAATAGAGCTTTACATTAACAATGCATATATCCAAGTTTTCATTTTACTAATGATTTG
>JAXRKP010001446.1:70000-97500 GCA_037039925.1 Doris montereyensis
TGATTTTATATTTCTTTCAACTAGAAGCAAAGTGATAAAGACACTCGATCCAAAAATTAGATGTAGAATGAGAACGAAGCCTTTAGAATGTATTATTGAGGGGTGAGATGTAAACACCAATATGTTATTGGAGGGGGTGAAATGCAAACACCACTATGTTATTGAGGGGGTGAAATGTAAACATCACTATGTTATTGAGGGGTGAAATGCAAACACCACTATGTTATTGAGGGTGAAATGTAAACATCACTATGTTATTGAGGGGGTGAAATGTAAACATCACTATGTTATTGAGGGGTGAGACGTAAACACCACTATGTTATAGAGGTGAGACGTAAATACCAGTAGTGTTCTAAATAAAGCCAGTAATAGTTGAGACTGCAAGTGTGTAATAATAATAGTAGTAGTAGTAGTATATAGTAGTAGCAGTATTAATATAAAAAAGTTGTGATGTCATTGTTTGTAGTTTAATTATTGAACCCAGGTGCAAAAACAATATGTAATAATAATAATAATAATAATAATAATAATAATAATAATAATAATAATAATAATAACAATAGCAATAATGATAATAATAAGAATAATTCAATAACAATAACAATAATAATAATAATAATAATAATGATAATGATAATGATAATGATAATGATAATAATAATAATAATAATAATAATAATAATGATAATAATAATAATAATAATAATAATAGAGGACATTTATAGTGCGCAACGTTATCCCCGAATAAAGAGGCTCTGTGCGCAATTACACCAAAACTCAGCAAAAATCATATAATTCTAAACATCAAAATGAGATAAAAAAATATGTTTTTAAGTTTTGTTTTAAAACAGTTAATGAGAGTGACTGTTTAATGCTGGCTGGCAGTTTGGTCCAAGTGGTGGCACCAAAATGAGTAAATGTTCGATGGCCAGCTTGTAGTCGAGTTTTTGGTATTCGTAACATCAGGCGGTCGTCAGATGATCGTAAATACCTGTCTGGTACATATGTCATAAGCAACTCCAGGAGATACGTTTGGGCAGATTTTCCAAACACTTGTACACAATAGATGTTGGCTTGTACTTGATTCTTTTCTGAACTGGTAGCCAGCAGTTAGACAAGGAGGAGTGTAACTTCATCACGTCGGGATTTTATCTAAAATCAAACAACCTGCCTTGTTCTGGTAGACTTGTAGATGTTTGATGTTCTCTAATGGTGCTTCAAAAAGAAGGGAATTGCAATAGTCGAGTTTTGAAAACATTATTGATGTTACAAGTTTTTGACAAGCGTCTTTTTGTAAGATATTGACGAATTCTTGACCGTCTTTTAAGGTCAAAAAGTAATTTATTGTTTAGAGTGCTGACATGGTCGGTCATTTGAAGTTGAGAGTCCAAAACGACACCAAAGTTTTTCATTTGATTGATGAATTTGATGGTATTGTCGTCAATATTCACCGAATCCTGTTTTATTTTCGGCAGGTTGTTTCTACTACCAATGACCAGGACCTCTGTTTTTTCCCCATTTAAATTCAACTTGTCCTCATCCATCCAGGCTTTTATGTCATTGATACAATTTTCACACTTTTCAATTGTGTGCGCCATTTGATTAATGCCAGTGGTGGTGTGGTATTATGTTACCGAGTGGTGCGGTGTGTACTGCATGAACAGCACAGGGCCTAGCACAGAACCTTGTGGGACACTAAAAGGGATGCTTCAAGCACTTGACTTTGCTTTTCTTACTGATACAACTTGTTTCCTAGTTGTGAGATACGTCTTTAAACCAGTTTTAGGCTGAATATGTGATTCCACAACTGAATCGGAGTCTCTGGAGGAGAACAGCATGGTCAATTGTATCAAAGGCAGTGGACAGATCAAGAAGGCCTAGCACTGTAGTGTTTCCGCTGTCGATAATTGAGCAGATCGTTGACCACTCGGAGCAACGCCGTTTCAGTACTATGAGATTTTCTATACACCACTAGAACGGTTCTTGTAAACCGTTGTTTGACATATGAGTGGAACATTGTCGTAAAACCACTCTTTCCAATATTTTGACAAGAAATACATATTGGATACTGGCCTATAGTTCTTTAGAATGTCAGGATCAAGTCCTTGTTTTTTCAACAGAGGTTTGACCAGCGGTGTTTTGAAAATATTAGGGAAGACACCTGTGGTCAGAGATTTATTGATTATATGTGGTATGTATGACACTATTTTATCAACAACTAGTTTTAGCACTTGTGTTGGAATGACATCAAGCTCACAGCTTTTGTTCAGAGAGAACAAAATCAATTGTTTTATTTCATCAGGAGTCACTTCCTAAAAAACATGAAAATTATTTCCCTTTGAAATCTATTTGCTCTGTCTGTTTAACGTTTTTGATCGAACGATTCACAAATTTTGGTTATCTTGTCAATGAAAAAAGAGAAAATTGTTTTGCCAGTTGGTCTGGTTTCTCAAACGATGGCAATTCCAGAGAGAGGTTCATTCAAGTAGAGAATTAGTCAAAAAAAAAACGTTTTGAATCTTTGGTTTCGTTAACTTTTGTTTTAAAATAGTCTTGTTTGGCCCTCTGTATGACTCTTTTATAATTATTTGTGCAAGAGATTTATAGTTTCCTAAGAATAGGTAACGAGTTTGTTTCCATTTCCCTTCAGCTCTTCTTTGTTGTTGTTTTACTATAATTACATCAGCGTGAACCACGGTGATGGTTTTCTTTCCTTTACTCTCCTTTCTGTTAGAGGGGCATGGCAGTCCAAAAGATTTCGAGTGGTATCGATGTATTTAAGCAGCATCTACGTCTTTTCATTTTTTGATAATTCAAAGTAATATTCTGCCTAAACTCTGGTAGAATTATTTGTTTGATATTCTTTGACAACACATTTAGTGTTGTTTTTGGCTGCTTTAGTTAACCGATGACGATGTTGATATGCAAGAAATGGTGGTCGGAAATGCATTTACATGTACCTATGGAAATTACTGGTGAACATTGCACGTTTTCACGTTTTTATATGCTAAAATTGTCTAAAATTGAGTAATGAGTGACTTTCGTCTAATTTCTTATCTATCTTAATGGATCTTTCTTTTCATTTTCTAGACTCGTTTGTTAATTTGCATGTGACCTTTAGGCCATCAAAAATGTTTAAAACCTCAATGGTGAAACTGTTGTTCTCTCCATTACCTACGATCACCATTTTGAACAACAATATTCATGTGACTAAATATACGCGTTCCTGATTGGTTCTCTAGGATAATAATATGTCTAGTTTTGACAAGAAACGATATCGGATATGAAGCTTTTTTTGAAAGTAAATGCAATGTTTAGAATCGAAATATAGTAGGATATATAACCAGCTTTGAACAAAAAGGATTTCATGATCAGAAGACTCTTCATTCAAATTCTAAGATGGCAGAAAAAAACAACTCACAATGGTAGAAATGGCGCATAGTGGATTTTTGCATCTCATTCCCTCTATTAGATCTAAATCTAAATCTAAATCTAAATCTAAATCTAAATCTAAACCTAAAGGATCATCATGTCTGAGTTGGAAAAAAAGAAGAAGTCTCTGACTAAGAAAGGCAAAAGGACAGGTACATTATAGAAACAGACAGGTAGGCGAGTTCAAACCTTTGGTGAGCATCAGCAAAATCATGACATCAGTGACGTAAAGATAAAGATAAAGATAAAGATGGATTTATAGGCTGTATCCCCGAACAAATGCAGGCTCACTGACTGTACATCATTTATCCCCCAGCAGGTCATTTCATTCAGAGTCATTCTCAATTCCCTGGGGGAGCATACAGTACACAAGCTTATTAGGCTTTACGTAGAACACTTTCACAAGATCTTTCTCTACCTACCTACAGTTGTATACTCATTTACACCGAGTCAAGTGAGGAAAGGAGAGTGAAGTACCTTTCCTAAAAGTACAACGTTGTGAAGAAGAAAAAAACCTCACCTGTGCCAGCCATGGGGTTTAAACCAGTGTCATCGTGATTACCAGCTCACAACACAACGGTTTACAAGGCCTCACAAAAATCAATCCAGATCGACATCCAAGACCTACCAGGCAAAGCATAGGTTTCTCATCAAGTAGAGATAAACTACAACCTTGAGATGTATAGCTAACATGACTCCTTTTTACATACTTTATTGTAATAAAAACAGTAAGGCCTGTTAGGCTTAAATTAATGTGTAACCCACAGCTAATCATAGTGAATATTACTTCCTGCAATCCCAAGAATTGGGGAATGCCAAAAACATTTATCTGGCACCTTTTCATTTCTTCAATTTATGTTTACACTATAATATTATTATTATTATGATTATATTGTTTTATTCTGATAGATGATAAAGAGCTTTATTTGGAAATGTTTCAGTAAATTGAGTTATAGATCTACATGCAATGAGAAAAAAATGTGTCAATGATGAGTCTTTTTTTTTTGTAAATGTAAATTTTCTGATTTTTATACAATGTATTTGTATTTGTTTTGTCTCATTAAGTTTGTATGCTCTGCTTGTGTTATTTATTGACATAATTTGTGATGATTGTGTGATTATATAATTGTATTTGTTTACATGACTATTTACCTTCATTTTAAATTTTTAAGTCCTCAACCATTGCATTTTTAAAATTTGATCATTCATATTGTGCCTTATTTTATTCATTGGGAACGGAGAGGCTGGTTGTGAAAAGAGAAGAGAAAAAAATCCAGACTGAAATTACAAATCCAACTCAAACCGCAAAAAGACCAGGAGAATTATTTCTAAAATGCGCCTCAATAAGGGCAAATGCCAAAACAATAGCCCACATTTGCAACTTTGCTTTGCCCCTCCATACAACTGTTGGTGGGGAGCACGACCTTTGGGTTGAGAGCTCAACACCTTGCTTGTGGACCTTGGTCCCTGAGCAGTATTATAAATCTTACTACTATACTATTTGATTTTTAGCATTTGGAAACTCCCAATTCTTAATTTGTTCTTTTTTGGTGTATGCCAGGATACTGGAAATGAGACTAAGGAAAAGAGTAGAGGATCAGATTGAAGAAACACCAGAGTGGATTTAGACCAGGAAAAAGTGTACAAGACCACATATTTACAATTAGACAAATAATAGAAAAAATTCCTTGAGAGAAACATTGACTTGCACCTGTGTTTTATTGACTTGGAAAAGGCATTTGACGCTGTGAGGAGGGACGAACTATGGCATCTCCTTAAAAGAACACAACGAGAGCAAAATTTACTAGAAGCCTATAAAGTGTTTACAATAAACCAACATGTGCAGTGAAAGTAGCTAGAAATGTATCTGAAGAATTTGAATAGATATAGGAGTGAGACACATTTATGGATTCAGTCAAAGGCATCCTCAAAAATTAAGAAAATGAATGTAGGTATGTGGAAGCTCAAACCAGTAAATGTATCAATGCTTTCATTTGCTGATGAGTTCTGTTTGGAAAATCAGAAAGGGACCTCCAGTCGAATATCAACATGATGAATAATGAATGACTGAGAGTAAATGCAAAGAAAACCAAACCAGTGCTAGTAACTAGGGAAGCTAAAACACAAAATCTTAAATTGAGCAGGACAAATTTAGAACAAGTTCAAAGCTACAATTACCTAGGAGTAATGATTAACTCAGAGGGAAAACTAAAAGAAGAAATCAGCCAGAGAATCCAAAGGCAAGTGCAATATATAACCATCTGTGAAAGGCATTTGTAGGTAAACAAGAATTGTCAACAAAAACCAAAATAGCAGTATACAACAGTTTATTGGCCTACTCTCCTCTATGGCAGTGAAACCTGGACCTTAGACAGTAGGGAATACAGAAGAGTACAGGCAGCTGATATGAAATATCTAAGAAGAGTAGTAGGGAAAACGTAGAAACAAAATCAGAAACACAACAATAAGAGATGAAACAAAAGCAGATAGCATAAAAAACTAAGATAGAAATGAATCAACTGAGATGGTTTGGGCATATTAATAGAATGAATGACAATACAATAGCCAAATCAGTATTCATATACAGTGCTTAAACTCAAGGTAAAAGACCAAAAGGCAGACCTCGGAGAAAGTGGGAAGAAGATATAAAAGAGGCATTAACGTAAATAAAATTATCTTTCACGGAAGGAAACAGAAAATGTCAGGACAGGGCAGCCTGGAGAAAGATCATTTAGGGCATCTACGCCCATACACCGGAAGGCAGAATGGGAACTGATAAAGAAAGAAAGAAAGTTGCCATGGTTGTTGTACAAAGAGGAAGGACAAAACTGAATGTTCCACTCATGCTAACTTTTATAAAATGCCACCGGTTTTGACGTAATTTACTCATACAAATCAGGAAAGACAAAAAGGACAAAATTGTTTCCCTAAATTCCTTTTTTTCTTGTCTTCGTCCTCTTTTTTTTTTAACTTCTACCCATGACTTTGCTTTCTAAAAATGTTATCCTCCATTTTTTAAGTGTCTGTCCAATTTTTATGTTTTCTGAAAGTGTAATCTTCCATGTTTCAATCATACCTCGAAGTTTTTGCTTTCTCAAAGTTTTATATTCCATTTTTTAATTATACCTCCAATTTCCTTGCTTTCTGAAATTTGTATCTTTCACTGATGATGTTATAAAAACGAGTCTCACTCTCACGCATTGTTATAAAAAACAGGTTCGTAACTGTAATTTTAATTCATCGATATCACTCTTCTTTATTTTTAACAAATTAAATATATGTTAGTTTTTTGACAATGCCTTGTTTCTGTTGACATTCATTGCTTTACCAAATAAAAATTTATACATATACTCCAACAAATCTAGTGATAATACATAATATTATTATTCCCATAATTTGCGTTCCCATTTCTTTCTTTATTAAGTTCTTTGTTGTCTTTTCGATCAATTTTTTTTTCAGTTGAGAATGATACTTGATACTTGTGTTTGATATCTTCACAAATTCAGGAAATGCCAGATTGTTAAATTAAAATGTACCCTATCCGCCATATGCAGTGTTCTCAGGGTGAATTAGGAGAACACAGCAAGATGAAAGAGAAGTGAAAGTAGGCCTACTGAAAATTAAAAAGTCAAACGGCAAGATTAAATGAGATGAAAGAGTGAAACAGCAAGATTAAAGAGAGGTGAAAGAGTGAAACAGCAAGATTAAAAGAGAAGTGATTAAAAAAGAAAGTGAAACAGCAAGATTAAAAGAGAGGTGAAAGAGTGAAACAGCAAGATTAAAAGAGAGGTGAAAGAGTGAAACAGCAAGATTAAAAGAGAGGTGAAAGAGTGAAACAGCAAGATTAAAAAAGAGGTGAAAGAGTGAAACAGCAAGATTAAAAGAGAGGTGAAAGAGTGAAACAGCAAGATTGAAAAAGATGTGAAAGAGTGAAACAGCAAGATTAAAAGAGAGGTGAAAGAGTGAAACAGCAAGATTAAAAGAGAGGTGAAAGAGTGAAACAGCAAGATTAAAAGAGAGGTGAAAGAGTGAAACAGCAAGATTAAAAGAGAGGTGAAAGAGTGAAACAGCAAGATTAAAAGAGAGGTGAAAGAGTGAAACAGCAAGATTGAAAAAGATGTGAAAGAGTGAAACAGCAAGATTAAAAGAGAGGTGAAAGAGTGAAACAGCAAGATTAAAAAAGAGGTGAAAGAGTGAAACAGCAAGATTAAAAGAGAGAGGTGAAAGAGTGAAACAGCAAGATTAAAAGAGAGGTGAAAGAGTGAAACAAAAGAAGTAGGAGGACTCACCAGTATACCCAACCAACCACCAATAACAAATGCCAGAAGGCATGGGGGGGGGGGGGGGGGGGGGTTCTACATTAAAATATATCGTCACGGTGGCCGCATTACCTTGTATTTTGGATACAGAGCATAAGATTGTGTTTTGGATAAAGAGTATAAGATTGTGTTTCGGATAAAAAGCATAAGATTGTATTTTGGATAAAGAGCCTAAGCTTGTGTTTTTGATAAAGAGCATAAGCTTGTGTTTTTGACAAAGAGCAGAAACCTTGTGTTTTGTATAAAGAGCAGAAGCTTGTGTTTAGGATAAAGAGCAGAAACCTTGTGTTTAGGATAAAGAGCAGAAGCTTGTGTTTTGTACAGAAGCTTGTGTTTTGTATAAAGAGCATAAGCTTGTGTTTTGTATAAAGACTTTAAAGAGCATAAGCTTGTGTTTTGGATAAAGAGCATAAGCTTGCATTTTGTATAAAGAGCCTAAGCTTGTGTTTTGGATAAAGAGCAGAAACCTTGTGTTAAGGATAAAAAGCCTAAGCTTGTGTTTAGGATAAAAAGCCTAAGCTTGTGTTTTGTATAAAGAGCATAAGCTTGTGTTTTGTATAAAGAGCATAAGCTTGTGTTTTGTATAAAGAGCATAAGCTTGTGTTTAGGATAAAAAGCCTAAGCTTGTGTTTTGTATAAAGAGCATAAGCTTGTGTTTAGGATAAAAAGCCTAAGCTTGTGTTAAGGATAAAAAGCCTAAGCTTGTATTTTGTATAAAGAGCATAAGCTTGTGTTTAGGATAAAGAGCAGAAGCCTGTGTTTTGTATAAAGAGCAGAATCTTGTGTTTTGGATAAAGAGCAGCAGCTTGTTTTGTATAAAGAGCAGAAGCTTGTGTTTTGTATAAAGAGCAGAAGCTTGTTTTGTATAAAGAGCAGAAGCTTGTTTTGTATTAATTTTGTATAAAGAGCAGAAGCTTGTTTTGTATAAAGAGCAGAAGCTTGTTTTGTATAAAGAGCAGAAGCTTGTGTTTTGTATAAAGAGCAGAAGCTTGTTTTGTATAAAGAGCAGAAGCTTGTGTTTTGTATAAAGAGCAGAAGCTTGTTTTTGTATAAAAAGAAGCTTGTTTTGTATAAAGAGCAGAAGCTTGTGTTTTGTATAAAGAGCAGAAGCTTGTGTTTTGTATAAAGAGCAGAAGCTTGTTTTGTATAAAAGAGCATAAAGAGCAGAAGCTTGTGTTTTGTATAAAGAGCAGAAGCTTGTTTTGTATAAAGAGCTTGTGTTTTTTGTATAAAGAGCAGAAGCTTGTGTTTTGTATAAAGAGCAGAAGCTTGTGTTTGGGATAAAGAGCATAAGCTTTGTGTTTTGTATAAAGAGCATAAGCTTGTGTTTGGGATAAAGAGCATAAGCTTGTGTTTTGTATAAAGAGCAAGCTTGTGTTTGGGATAAAGAGCATAAGCTTGTGTTTGGGATAAACAGCATAAGCTTGTGTTTGGGATAAACAGCATAAGCTTGTGTTTGGGATAAAGAGCATAAGCTTGTGTTTTGTATAAAGAGCATAAGCTTGTGTTTGGGATAAACAGCATAAGCTTGTGTTTAGGATAAACAGCATAAGCTTGTGTTTAGGATAAACAGCATAAGTTTGTGTTTAGGATAAACAGCATAAGCTTGTGTTTAGGATAAACAGCATAAGCTTGTGTTTAGGATAAACAGCATAAGCTTGTGTTTAGGATAAAGAGCATAAGCTTGTGTTTAGGATAAAGAGCAGAAGCTTGTGTTGTGATGTTTTGTTACATTTTTTTTTTTAAACTGTCCTGTAGTATTCTGTCAGTGGTGGGGTACACGTTTTATCCGAACGGAATGTTGATGTGTAATATATTACAATTTAGTAAGATTTTCTTTCTCCAAAACTTTGTAATGAAAAATAATAATTTTCATGTGCGAGTGTGTGCGAATGTGTCTTTATTGTTATTTCACATAAATTTGATGAGGTGGTTGTCTATCATATCAACTAATGGATATACACACACACAAAAAATTTAATGAAAATAGAAAATTTGGCACGTTCCTATTTGTCATCAGTGGCTGAGTGGTTAGGCTGCTGGACTGGGGATCATGAGGTACCGGGTTCTAATCCTAGCAAAGCTGGGTCTGACGTTGTGTTCTTTGGGAAAGACACGTGAGTGACACACATTTTCCGCCACTCAACCCAGATGAAAATGAGTAGTGCAAGCACTAGCTTGGTAGTAAAAACCTGTGTCAGACTAACGGCATGTCCTGGGGGGTGATTTATGATTATTATCAACCGTTCCGCTTCACATTATTAAAACCGGGATAACCTCCAGCTTTGCGGACCGTAACAGCCTTGGAGGAACTTTATACGTTTATTGTCATCAGAACAGTAACCATATTATGTGCAATTGGCAACAACTATAAACAGACAATTAGAGTAATTAGGCAATGGATTAAATAACCAAACATTCTGGAAATCATTTGTACTGTGAGTTGTCAGTCATGTATTTTACTCAAATCAAATGAACAAATGATTAATATTGATATTCATGTCTAAAAAAAAGGAGAGAACAAAAATTATACAAAATACATTGTCCATTTTGATCTCTATTATTGCAAAAACAAGAAATAAAATTTACATACATGTAAGATGAGTCAAACAATGACATAGGAAATCTATATGTGATATGACAACGTGAGAAATAGTAATAATATGAAGAAACATAATATGACTAGACAATGAACCATGGAAGGTCTATTACAAAAATGGTCATCATACAAATGCACTATCCTTTCTAATTACACGTAAATTGTTGTACTAACTGAGTGTAAGGATGACTCGATGGTCCAGTGGCAAGGTGCCAGCCTTTTGACTAAAATGTTGTAGGTTTGTGCCAGACAGATTGAAAATTGTCTCCAGTTTTTTCAAGTAGAATCCACCTATCTGGACCAGGCAGGTGGATCGACACTTAGTCCCATGAACAGCGAAAGGATCTTGTGCTGTGGATGTGTGCACAGGAGCTCCTCTTTATCACCCGTCTCTCCGATGGGACATGGTGTCGATCCACGTACCCAAAAACATTTGGGGGCACAAACCTATGACCTTTTGGTTGAGAGGCTGACACCTTACCTCTGGACTACTGTGTTCACCACCAACAAAGCTACCGACCCCACAACACAAGACTGGGGAATAAGCGAAAGCTTTAGTCTCTTGTGTAAATAGATAATTTAAAAATAGGATGAACCTTCATAAATGCCTGCATATATAAACAACAAAATATCTAAAATCAAATAGAACATGTAAGCTACACCCAAATGCACAGCCCCGTGAGTTTAAATAATTAACTCTATTAATCCATTAACTGACCACTCTCATCCCTTCTCTTCATAAGCTTTAACAATAATAATATTAAAATAAGTTGCTGAAAAGAATGCTAAAGACAACATTTTAAAGTTTTATCTCTGTAAAATCCACTTGCGGGAAGGATTTTGTTTGTTCATTAGTGTTAGTTTTTAATTGGGATTCACCGTCCACCATAAGGGTGAATTGAGAGGAGAGAAAAATTAGATGAAAGACAGGTGTAATCAGAAGCAAAGTAGAACCTACCAGTAGCTCCCGCCAACCACCCAAGAGGTTTTCATTGAAATGTATCCCGTCCACCATTGCGGTGTTCTCACTGTCAGCATGAATTAAGAGGAAACAGGAAGACGAAAGACAAGTGAAAGAAGGAAACAATTAGGACCTACCAGAAGCTCCGCCAACCGCCCAAAAGGTTTTTCATTGAAATGTATCCCGTCCACCATTGCGGTGTTCTCAGCATGAATTAAGAGGAAACGGGAAGACGAAAGACAAGTGAGAGAAGGAAACAATTAGGACCTACCAGAAACTCCCGCCAACAGCCCACGAGAGAAGGGGTAAGACAACACAAACAGCAAGAGAGAATTGCTAATCGCCCATGTAGGAAAGGCAAATAGGAAAAGCTTACTTGAGACAGGCTTCTAAACCTGAACCTGAAATGAGAACATAAACCAGCGCAACATTACTGCATTTCCATATTTATGTTTCAGTAGTTTATGTGGACTGTGAGCATCACTCCCATCACCAAACAAAAAAAAGCTTACACTTACAGGATCTGATTTGTTTGTTTCATTGAAATGTACTCTGTGTCCACCATTGCAATGGTCTCCACCATTGCAATGATCTCAGAGTGAATTAAGAGGGAACAGCAAAATGAGGGATAGCTGAAAGAAGGGATGGAAAGAAGTAGGACCTACCAGTACCATCCGCCAACCGCCCGCTCACAGGATCTGATATTTATACATGAATAAAAAGTTTTAAAACCTAATGGCAGACCATAAGAAAAAAAAAAACTATTTTAAAGTCTTAAATTGGATAAGAACAGAAATATAATATACATGTAGATAGTAACAAAGGGAAAAACAAAAAAATTTTAAACCATTTTATCAACATCCATGAAAAATGTGCAACATATTATTATCATTAATCGAAAACATCAAGAAGTACATTTACACATGTACCGTAAGTTGTCCAAATTAAGGAAAGCTGTGATACTATGAAGCAAACGTGAAAAGTATGCTGCTTCATCTGTCTATTTCTGTGGTATTCCCAGGCACCGTGACACGGCAACCATACCCTGATTTCACAGCTTTTTTCTTTTCATTGACATTTGCCCTGTCCACCACGGGTGAATTGAGGTGATTCTGAATTGATTTACCCACATCCACAACTAAGGTGATCTCGAGGGAATTTAGAGGAAACGGCAAGACAAAAGATAGGTGAAAGCGTGAAAGGAAAAGAGTAAGACCTACCAGCAACACCCACCAACCGTCCACTATTACACAGGAAGTGATGTAAGTACATACATATGTACTGCTTTTGAATGATAACAAAAACATTGCATTTTACTTCCTGGGATCTCACATCATTTGTTTTAGCTTCATTGCAATTTACCCTGTCCACCATATGCGGTGATCCCAGGGAGAATGAAGAAAGATGAAAGGTAAGAGGAAGAAGAGTGAAAGGAAAGAAGTAGGACCTACCAGCAGTCCC
The DNA here is from genome assembly GCA_037039925.1 of Doris montereyensis. Classification (NCBI taxonomy): domain Eukaryota; kingdom Metazoa; phylum Mollusca; class Gastropoda; order Nudibranchia; family Dorididae; genus Doris; species Doris montereyensis. The sequence goes on from JAXRKP010001446.1 coordinate 82,773, forward strand.
TACCAACGCACCCACAGTCTCACATGAAGCACTGTACCTGTTTTTGATCAAAGATTTTTAAAAAGTTAAAATTCATCTACCTGCTGTGATCTCGTTTAATATTTTTGATTGTTTAATTGAAATTAACCCTGTCCACCATTGTGGTGATCTCAGTGTGAATTAAGAGGAAAAAGCAAGAAAACAGCAAAGTGAAAGAGTAAAAGGAAAGAAGTAGGACCTACCAGCAGTACCCGCTATGAACTCACATGACAGACTGGGGAGATGTAAAAGATAAGAACACAACTATACAAAAACGTATACATACATAATATGTAGTAAGAATAACATAAATGTTCAGATGGAAAAAGCACTGTTAACCTGCCCTATCCCATGAGCACCAGGTAAGCCTCATCATCCATATCATGGCTAATGAAGGAGCTGTTTCATATCACTTGCATATCTCAAGCATGTTCTCTCCTTCATTTGATTTGAAACTTTCCAACATATATTAAAAAGAAAACAGTAAGCAGTCATAATTTTCAAGACTTCTCCATTCGGTTCAGGCATGTAATAAAAATAATCAAAAATTATAAAGGGTCGCTGGGAAGGAGAAGTGAATATTCACATAAAAAAAAAGTTTTTAAAATGTTGGATTTTTAACAAATGAAAATCAAAGTTAGTTCATTGATCAGTTTGCCATGTTTTGGGTTGGTTTTTTTGTGTGTTTATTTGCAGGTTTTTGCTTATTACACATACAGATATATATACATTTAAAAATCAGTGGAAATAAAGAGAAATAATATAGTGATCATCACTAGCTAGTCAGCAATTTGTCTTTACTTAAGACTCTACTCTTGATTACCCTACGCTCAACTCTGAGGATGGGAATAACTTTTACTTAAGCCAATTTGCTCCATCAGTAGGAAGTGTACATGTTACGCATATTATATGTACAAACGTGCTTCCTTACATACACTATTACTATCAGACAAAATGAATGAGAATATGCCACAACATGCACATATGAAATTTACATAAACTGCCAGCTCAGGGCATGTGGGGTATCAACATGTACATTGTTGCGTCTTCAATGTAATACCGCAAATCAGGGAGGGGAGGGAGGGCTATCAACATGTATAATATGATTGCTCCGTCTCTACCTGCATTTGGAGCAATTTAAAGAAAATGATCGCTTTCTTTCGCAAAACGTTAAAAAATAGCCTTCTCCGCACCATCTCCTTTTTCTTTCATTGAAATTTACCCACATCCACCATTGCGGTGATCTCAGGGAGAATTAAGAGGAAACATCAAGATGAAATATGAGTGAAAGGAGAAAAGGAAAGAAATAGGACCTACCAGCAGCGTCGGCCCACCATCTCCATCAGTTCAATACATCATTCGAATCAAACCAATGAAAATGATTCAAAAACCTTCACCACTCCATCCGCAGCAGTCCGCATCTACCCCAAATAGTATCAGACCTGCCACTCTAAATTTGTAAAAAAATCAGGATCTAGATGTAAAAAAATCAGGATCCTGGGGGAAAAATCAGGATAGATGAACGATTTCAGGTATAGGGTCAGCCGGTCGCCTAATCTCGAAACTTAATAATAATAAAATACGGTCATTGTTGATGCTGGTTCTGCCTTTTCACCAAGTAAAAATATCCATTATAATAGCCCCCCCCCCCCCCCGCGCCAATAAAGCCTGAATTCTAGAACTAAATCAGCATTACAGTTGCCTCCTTCGCACTCATTGTTTACATACTGGAAGTGGAAGACACACTCACTTTTCCTCTCTTTCTCATGAGTGGTCACTTATCTTGCTAATCATTGCAAAAATATTTTCACATTCTTCACACACACATACCCACCCCACTACTGCTAATCGGTCAGACATACGTGCCTGATAAGCCTGTCAATTATCATCCAACCTCTATTCTTCCTTGCATTAACCTTCCACTTCATAAATTGCTGCTCACTCCCTCTCCAACACACACACACACATTTGCACGAAACACACACGAAAATGATTTAGATCTACTTAAAGAGTACAAATCATCTAGACGTCCCTAATACTAAGGACGTTTAGATCTAGATCTAACAAGTCATTGAATATCAGCCAAGCCTTCTGCCTCATCAGTTAGAAATTCAAGGCTGTAGTAATCGCGATAGGCCTCAATAACACGTAATCATACGATTTTGAAGTCTCAAACAAGTACATCACGAGTACTCTGAAGAATGGACAAAGAGAACAATATATTAATTAGCGATGAATCGATTCACCATTACTCATAATAACGACAAACAGTGAGGCAAGGGGCATGTCGGAAGTGAAGGTAATGACACAAGATAATATGAAAACCCCATAGGATTTGTCGTCTTTGTTCCTATGTGGCTTTTTCATATTACCTTGCGTCATTACCTACTCATAATAACATGAATCCTGGATATGCACGACATCCGGCTATTGGCTGATTTAAAAACAAAAATCGCACGCTGAATGAATATACAGAACAATGCCGTCCAGGCAACGTCTGCAGTTGTATTACTATTACAAAAAAAATCGGGTTGGGCCAACAAAAAATCCGAAAATCGAAATTTCGCAAATTTTCGCTAAAAATTCGGGATGATTCCGATTAAATCGAGATAAACGGCAGGTCTGATAATGCCATACGATTACTTACAACAATGTGGCTTCTTGGCTTTGTTCCCTTACACTTCATGATATCATCATAATTGGTGGCATCTTGTTAACAAATGAATTGTCTTGAGGTGAATGGCGATCAACAATTTGTCAACCCCAGTTTACAATACTGTTCAATGTTACGTGAGTTCTCATTCTGAGAAATCTCACTTTATAAAGTTTTGAACTTACTTTAACAAATCGTTATGAATGTAAACATGAAAAAAAACCACTAAAATTTCCGTATTTTTGAATACGAGTCAAGTGTTGTACATAAGAGGAAAAAGAACACAGTATGTATCTCTTAGACCAATGAGTAAATCTTTCTATTGGGAAAACTTGACATATAGAATAACCATGGACTAATTTGCAAGCTTTTTTTTCTGTTTTCTCTTATAATAATAACAACGCCATTTCATGTGAAATCAATTTGACCAATCCGAGAAAACATATGTATGATGGGCTTCTGAAGTAAATATACACAATATATATAAATATATAAAGTATAATAGTATGGCAACTCCTGATTATTCACAGTTCGCTAAAAGGAAACAAACACACACAAAAAAGTGATTGGAATACTTTGGCATTACATTTACATTGTGTCTGTGAAAATGTCTAAACATATGTTCGTCCGTATGATGACGTAATTATTCACAAGTAGAAAACAAAAATAAAAATAGATCATCAATTAGGGCTGTAGACACTATGTTATACTTTCTGGATGAACAATTTGATAACAACTTCAGTATTTAGAATGTAGTATTAGTATTGAATCGAAAGAAATAATCAGTAGTGCACAAAATGGACGTAAGCGGTTAGAATTGATATATTTAAATAAGTAAATCCACTTACAAGCTAGAGTTTCCCAGACAGGAAGAAAACGGGAAATCTGAGTTTAGATCCTGCACGAAACTGGAGAGACTTTCTATAGGATCAACGGCTCAAATATTTATCAAAATATGAAAGATCTGTACATTTGACATATTATGAAGGACAAAATTCATATCTCAGAATACTCAGATCATTGTGGACTAAGGAGTTTAGACAGTTTCACGGATGATATGTAGTTGAATGTATACTCTCTGACCACACTATTGCACGACGCATGGTGTTGACATTAAAGGAGAATGCTACGACGGACTTCTCCTCCTTGTCCAGGAAGAATGGCAAAATCAAATGCCTTCACTACATCACTACTCATCTGCATCACTTACCCAAACTCAAACTCATTTGTAACGACTATGATGACGGAACAGTTGTTCAACTCAACAACAACCTATAAGTAATAAGTTGTGAAGTTAAGTGTCTCTCCTTGCTTTATTTGTTTTTTACACACATGATGTTTACTGTTGACATAGGCTTCACAACCAAACATGAAATGAAAAAAAAAAAGACAAAAAAAAACTTCCTCAAACAAAAACTACTGCATTGAAATAACACAAAGGAGTCACAGTGGATTGAAGTCAAAAGGTAATAAATGACAATATGTGGCGAAAGACAAGACGTCACGTCACGTCACATGTTTGTTCTGTTTCTCTTGGTGGAATTGTCACTAGTACTTATTGTCGTTATCTCTTTTGCGTTGAAATGAAATTTCATTTGGTTACATCACAACACCACACGATCTTGCTTTTGTCTTCACAAGGATTTGGATTCACACTTCCTCTCCATTTCCTCTTTATTATGTAAATGTAAACGGAAGGTGAGACCTTATTTTCCTGACCCCACTTTAGTAAGTCGTGATCGTCATTTCAGAATAGATTGTTACAAGGAAAGTCTTTGATCTTTATATATATAAATATATATATATATATATATATATATATATATATATATATATATAAAGATATATATATTTCTCCTATAATCTACACAATTCATTATCAACTTTTAAGTTAATCTTGTTTTTAATTTAAATGCATTGATGTATTCTATTATTTTTCAAACGGAAATCGTGATAACACAAATATAATTTCCTTTTCTAAAGGATTAATAAAGATGATTGAATTGAATTGAATTATTGATGAGCAAGATAAAAAACGTCGAGTCGTGATAAGAAAGCATTACTTTTAAGTCTGTTTTATCAAGGGGGTGGGATGCATCCCTTTCTGATTATCATATAATGCATTCAACTGTTTTCTTATAGCTCCATTTTAAATTTAAACGAAGTGCAGTGTACCTATGATGAAAATTTCTGGCACTTCTGTGTCAGAATTTGAAAGCTGTTTTCTATTTTTAACTCTAATAAATGTTTTCTACCTTTCCTCGGAATGTTTCAAGAATTTAAAAATGTATAAAAGAAACAGAGAGGGAGAGAGAAAGAGAGACAGCCTAGAAAGAGAGAGAGAGAGAGAGAGAAGAGAGAGAGAGAGAGAGAGAGAGAGAGAGAGAGAGAGAGAGAGAGAGAGAGAGAGAGAGAGAGAGAGAGAGAGAGAGAGAAAGCGAGAGAGAAAGAGAGAGAGAGAGAGAGAGAGAGAGAGAGAGAGAGAGAGAGAGAGAGAGAAAGCGAGAGAGAGAGAGAGAGAGAGAGAGAGAGAGAGAGAGAGAGAGAGAGAGAGAGAGAGACAGACAGACAGACAGACAGAGACAGAGACAGACAGAGAGGAAGAGAGAAAGAGCAAGAGAGAGAGAAAGAGCAAGAGAGAGAGAAAGAGCAAGAGAGAGACAGTGAGAGAGAAATTGACAAAGAAAAGCAGATATTAGATGCAAAAAAAGTGAATATTGTATGAGAAAATCATTTCCACACAAAGCTACTAGTATTCAAAAAAAGACAACAGAGAGAAAAAGAAAGAAAAGTAAAACCTTAACAAGAATGCGGTAGCTGAAGAAATAAAATACATGGAGAAAAAACAAAACCATCAGTAGTGGTCTTAAGACAATTTAAAATTTTGACTTTTCAACTGACTCCAAAAAGTGGAAGCACCAAAACATACTGTACGTGAAATGATTTTAAAACAATATTACATACACCCAGAAGGAAATACAGTAATTTACAATGTAACAATATTCACATACAGTCAGGTCAGACTTGCAAGAATTGTAAAACATAAGTTGTATAAAGATAATTAAAAACAAATAGAACTTTTTTTTTGGCTTCTGTTCTTCACATATTGACATTGAACTAATGGAGATATCTGTCATTGAAAAGCATCAGAGGTTTAACAGCACCATTATCCATTAAATACAAATCATCGTTTGACCTTTCTCAGATAGCTAGCGGCCTTTCCAAACACGCTATAGGTTAGCAATAGAATATCACATTTACTCAGGACATGCTGATCAGCAATGACTTTCTCAAACCAGAGCAAGCATCAATCTTCAAGCAACGACGACTGGTTAGATTTCTTGGAGTGCAGTTTATCAATGTGAATGATGTCCCCTTCGACGTCAACGACAATACTTTTATACCGCTGGTTGACCTTCTGGTGAAACTCATGCCAGTCGCTAGTCCACGAAAAGACGATGCTTGAAGGTCTGAATGCTTTGTGATGAAATCCCAGAACGGCTTGATGGTGGACATTGTGTTTCTAATATCTCCGTCTGCCGGGATGGACGGATTGCGGAGAAAAGCGGATCCGCGCCTACACGCCAGTTTGTGCTGCTTGGTTGGCCAACCTCGATAATGCTGGGGAAAACCTGCGCACCCACTCTCTTGTTCATCTTGAAAATTCCCTGCCACAAGTCTGCGGAATATTATGGGACGCGGCCTGTTTCTGACCTTCTGTCAGAAAGAGCTCCTTGTACAAGGGTTAGACTTCAACGAGTAGAAATAATCGTAGTTTGTGGTTAGGTACACCCACGTCCTGCGGGTACTCTTCGTTGAAATCAATCTCCTTCATTGATTCGCGGAACTCCCGATCGTTTAAAGCATAGATGTGGGTGCTGGAGAGACCTTCAAACTCGGAGTCGTTGACCTTCCAGTTGAGGACGCGGTGGGTGGTAGAGCTTGTTAAGGGGACAGGGACTGCCCATGTCCACCTTGAAGGTCCTGTTTGTGAACATGGAGATAAGATAGAGCGGAGAAGATGCCGTGTTGCCGGTCCCCCAGCCAGCACAGGTCAAGTTGCCCCGACACAAATAGACGATGAATTTCTCCCGTTCCAATCATGCCGTTGAAAGGGTCTGTTGTAAAGCTGCCTGGATGGCAGAATTTTTCGTTTCTTCGCTGAGTAACTCTTTTTGTGAGTGGGCCACATGTCTTCCTTGCGAAGTACTTTATGCGGGGCAGTGTCATGCTCTTTCAGCTTGTTCTGCCTGGGTTTCTTTTCGTTGGTACTGGCAGGATCTACTTGGTCCACACGGATTGGCGGTTGTAATTTCTTGGTTTCGATATGCAGAGCAATGTCAATGTTATTGAGAATAGGCAGATTGGACTGGTTGATTTGGTCCACTGCATCACTAGAGGAAAGCCTCTGTGGAGAAAGGCAAGATGCAATGAATGGTTTTGATTTGATATGATTTACCCACATCCACAACTAAGGTGATCTCTGGAATTTTGGTAGGATATTTTTATTTGCCCAGACCACCCTGAAAGCAGTCGCTGTATCTTTAACGTGCACAACATGCTGTGATCTGCACATGGGACCCCCTTATCGCCTGTCTCCGACGGGACTAAGTGTCAATCCACCTACCTGGAATGGGGGGGGGTACTCGAGAGAAAAATAGACACTTTCTTTTCCATTTGGCAGGGCTTGAACCCACAACCTTAAGGTTGAGAGGCCGACACCTTACCTCTGGACCACCATAACCAAGTCCCTGAAGTGTAAACGAATAAGAAATTCTCTTTCTGAAATTTTGACAAAAATGAAAAGCAGATAGATCCATCTATAATATATATATATATAAAGGAAAAGCAATGATCCCTATTTTTTTATATCAAAGCATTCACATATAATATAATCTCTCTGTGTCCAGACATGATCTCTTGCATTCTCTCCAAAAAAATCCATGAATATGACAAACTCACGAATCTCTAAACGCCAACAATATCACAATGAACGGCTATGCTCACATCAAATTAATTTCCCTGTGCTCTCCAATAATGAGAAAGATTTGGATAAAAACAAAAAATCTAAATTAACGATCATGGACTCAGAAATGGCAACAAACTTAGAAGACAGCAATATGAACTGAAGGATTATTTAATTTCACCATTAAAACTCAAAAACAAATTGATAAAACAAGATTAAATGCATTAAAAACATCCACGGGATGGGGAGACCATACCTTTTTGCTGTCGTCATCTCCAGTGGTTCTGTCGATGACCTTGTGACCTGTCTCGCCAGATAAGATCAGGTTCAGAGGGGAAGCACTGGACCTTTGCACGTAGTACATGCTGACAAGCAGTGAGCAAATGCACAGAAAAAACGATGGCGGTAAAAATCACTGTGGGCCGTGCCTGCTGAAATAAACAAACAAACAATAAAAAAGATTAGAAAGCATATAATACCCTCTGTCACGCTTATAACTACCTTCATGGTGCTTCAAGTCATTATTTGCTTGTTGCTACGTGCAAACAAAGCAGAATTTTAAGATCAAATGGTGCTCTTTTAATGAATGTACCATTTCATGATATGTGCAGCTCCAGTTTTATGGAACAGTTCATCTTTTTTCATCTTCCCATCCATGGACATTTTTAGGAACGTTTAAAGACAGAGCTATTCAGATCTGCTTTTATTGTTTAGTGCTTTTCATTGTGATGCTCCATGGTTCGTTTGATTGGATTGTAATTTGTTTTGGATTTTTTCTTTTAAACTTTTGATTGCACAGCGCCATCGAGCACCTTTGGTGGATGTCAGGATGAGTTAAATGTATTATTATTATCAATGTTATTACATGACTGCTGTGCTCACAAAGGAGTTGAGAGGACTTTGAATGAAATGGCCTGCTGGGGGCTAAAATGATGTATGGTCGGTGAGCCTGCAATTTTGTGTAGGGATGCGGATTATGAATTCTTCTCTTTACATTTATCTAAACTTATGTCAAATGAGCCCAGGCTTATAAACACATACATACATATATATATATATATATATATATATAGGGTAAAACGATATATATATAGGACCTATATAGAATATATATATATATATATATAGTTATTAACATGATGATCAATGAAATCATGAATTTAAAATATTTTTTCCACCTCAACATTCTCTTCATCCCCATCGTCCTCACCCTCACTCCAACCCCCCCCAACTACTCCTTCTCACCAACTCGTCCACCATCATTTACAGTTTTCGTGATATCAGCCCACTGCAAAGGTCAATGTCCGGTCAAATGACACCTTCTTCACCACTAACCCCCATTCTGCTTAGTATAGTATAGTTTTGCCATGACCGTAATCATTTATTATCTCTTACAACAAGCACTACAAGATGCAGGAATTAGGATAGATATAGATATAGGACAGGTGGGTCACTTTGACTCATCTTATCTCCAGATGACCAAATGGCATCTGGATGTTAACAGCTGTACAACTTCCAAAGCTTGAAACTGTGCACAACCAGACACTCCCCCCCCTCAAATGGTTAAGGACATTTGTTTGTTTGTTTCATTGAAGGTACCCAGTCTACCATTTGCGGTGATCTCAGGGTTAAATAAATTAAGAGGAAACCGCAAGGTGAATGATAAGACAAAGTCAAAGAGTGAATAGAAAGAAGTAGGACCTACCAGTAGCACCCGCATAACCGCCCATGGGACATAACATATTATACATGGCCTTATAAATGGTATTCAGTGTGTTCTGATATATTTGATGGTCACCAAATCTCCCAACTTTGCATTGAAACCAATCTTAGGGACAAAGTCAATTAGTGCACATATATCGTTTTCAATTCACCAGTCTTTTTAAAAGTTTGTCAAACTGATTGGGCGCAACAAAATGATACTAGATGTGATCATAAGTGTCACAATTGCAGTCGATCCCCACTGCCCTTACCCCCTCTTTACCTCCGATTATAACGCCAACTGATTTGCCAAGGAACGGAACGACTACCACACAAAAAGCAATGGGGATGTATTTTATGCCGCCATCCACCAACAGTGAGGCGAGAAAGCGCTTTTTTATTAATAGTTTTAGTCTGAAATATTTCCCACATTATACTGCCAACCAAAAAGATAGAGATATAAGATATTATGCGACTGGTGGCTTTATATCCACAGTACAATACCAAATACAGGCATTATATCGCATTTTAATAGCATTATTGTACATAGCAATTATACTTAAACAGGGACTGTTTACGATGTATTACATACTCAGATGATATCTGTATTCCATAAATCCTAGTAAGATACAATTATATCATAATCTATGTAAGCCTAGCACTAGCAGCATGCCAACGTAGTGTACGTTACTCAATTACCGACACTCACTGAACAACTCTGAGTTACATGTATTGTAATAATAGTCCTCTTGGGTGGTTGGAAAAAACATGTTTATATTAGATGATATCCACAGGCATAGCTTTGTGTTAAAAAAGTGGTTTAGTTTATACCATGTATGTCTTTTATTATGTTTTGAAATAATGGATCCCATTAAGCCTCAGATTGTAAGGAAATGAAACTTTCTTGATGAAAATTTCTTTCATCAGTCTATCGCAGTAGTACTCTTTTTTTTTCTTTTTCTTTGGAGGAGGGGGGGGTCTGGGGGAAAGACATATTTACCACAAATCGGACTATACTCGTTTATTGCAATTACTGGATGGAGTAGTTCATTCCCTTCACGTTTGGCTCTTTCATTTTATGCGATTTTTATAGAAACGTTACCTGCCTAACCTTCAACACATCAGTTGTGTCATAAAAGCCAGAAATTTTGTCTAAAGTTGGTACTCATTTTAATCACCACAAAGTACGCTATCTGGAAAATGTACTTTTGCAGAATTATACTCAAGATTAGCTAAAATCGTCCGAAACATGCCATCCCGACCTGAGTATAAGGAACATGGCAGTTGACATAGGGTCGAAATGAAATATTTGATAGTCTCTCACGATTGTATGTTTCATAGTATTATATTATCATTTTATAGGTTTATATGCAAAAAAAACATTCAAACGAAAAAATTGATAAAAATGTGAAATTTTCAAAATGTTACTTTTTGACAGTGATGCGATCTATTAGTGTCCGGGTGCCCCCAAGTTTGATATATCACCTATGACGCAATACAAAATTTCACCCAGTAGTGATTTTAGATATCTCTTCAAATTTTTGCAATAAAGCAATTTTTTTGTTATTAAATTTTACCAAAATTGGAAAGGTTTTTTTTTTTTAATTCATAAAATCAAAACCGTTTAATTCATAAAAAAAACTACCGGGTGCGGCAAATATTGAACCGAATAACGTGTGTGCAAAGTTTGTTCAAAACTGAAACAGCCTATTTGAAATGAAGTTGTGGGTATTTAACAATGAAAAATCTAAGATGGCCAGTTTTCCCATGGCAACCATGTTATAAAAAAATATTAACATTTTTTTCAGCTAATTTAGACATGCCAAATACAACGGTGGTTGGTTAAAATTGTCTATATCAAATCATTTTTAAAAACATGTTCAGGACCCCCCCCCCCTTAAGAGCCAAATAATGGCTGATTAATTGGACCTAACCATTAGGGTTAAGCACTACATGGCTAACAGTAACAGAGAGGGAAAGCTTCCTGGCAAACTTTTGCTGACCTCGGTCAACCTGACCCAGGAGCATCTGTGTCAGCCAAATAAGAGGGGCGGTTTTGGGTACCATGAGTAATAAGTTTGTGAATATATATATATATATATATATATATATATCTCAAAGCAGCTTTTGATTTGAAGGATTTCCATAGTTGCGCATATCCAAGGGACATAACTAAGATTAAGAAAAGGTTGGTGTTAAAAATGTTGCTTTCCAGTTTCAGCAGTATTTCTTGACTGTGTGAGACATCATATTAAACATTTCGAAAAGCATTTCTTGCAAACAACATCACTATGAACAGAACACTGTAAAAAAATGTAATACTCTTATTTTATATGAGAAAAAAAAAACATTATGGAAGCAATAAATAACTTTTAAAACACAATTACAAATCCAAGAAGAATGATACTTTCACAGAGAACAGACAAGATGTTGATGCTATAGTAGAAATAAAGACTGAGACAATCGGTATGAGAGAGAAGCGCTGTTATAGCGAGATAAAATGGTGCAATTTTTATAAAAATCTCGACGGGCGATCAGCAACCCGGGAATCCAGCTGACCGTGCTTGACCCCTGACAGGTGAGCGCATGGGCAATTAATGAGTTTTGACGGCCACTACTAAGAGGGACGATTTGCTAAAGGAATTTGGATTGCGCTCTACATCCAGATGGATTATTTTGTCTAAATAAAGTTTGATTTGATGAAATTGTGAAATTTTTATATCTTCGGTTAAGATGGTTTTGAGATAATATTTTTTAAAAGATACATAAAACTATCTAGAATGGTCTAAAGTCTGTATAGCTGCCTAAGGATCAGAAGTAGAGATCATGTAAAGAAAGGAACCTATTTGTGTTAATAAATCATCCTATAGCGCTGGAAGGTATCTAAAACTAGTTTCCATCTTGTAATAAATATGACCCACTTTATAAACTGTGCATTCCGAGTGGTTGATGCATGATGAATTCCAATATCGGGTACCGATTCTTTTTTCGCTGGTGACTTTAATTTAATATAAAAGTAAAGATGAGATATAATACTTATCAAACCATCTTTACATATTATTCTAGCACACTTCATGGGAGAGCTTCTGTTTCAGGTTAAGGGAGCAGGGTAAGGGATAGTTCATAGACTTTTTTTCATTTACTTGCATTCCATTTTATAAAAAAATGATTATAATATACTTGTTACTTTTAAATAGACTGCACACGTAATAGGGATCCATGAATATCAAGGGAAAGAACACAAAAACTTTCCCTTTGTGGGATTTTTATCTTTTAACAAAATTTCACCCATCGGTCTTCTCTTTCTTTTTAAGTTAGTAAGTATATTGTACAATATATAAACAAACGTTTTCAACAACTTATTGTCATTTAAACAACATAAATCCATTATTATAATTCACAAACTACGCACTTTTTATGCAACTTGGGTAACACGGACTGCTAAAACGTTTACAAAAAATGTTCATATATATTATAAATAAGATACCCACTCTTCTCAGTAACATGTCTCCTATAGTCTAATGCTTCCTCGAACTATATGGTTGGTTTCAGTCTCAGTCCCATTAACGATAAAGTCTCGGTCATTGTCACATTTGAACTGCTTGTGATCATCAATCAGTCAGTCTTTCATCACTCGTCTCACTCGCTGAACTGCTTGTGTTATGGCCGTTATCACCACGGTATTCAGTCCCATCCGTTGTCACAATGCTGTCACACAATCTCTGATTGGCCCACATTGAACGTGCTCCAAGACCCAACTTTTAATCTCACCACTTCAAAATAAATTCTCTTTATTATGTCCCTTGGGTGGTAACCCGACTATGGAAGTCCTTCCAAGGAATGTCCCAAATTTCCTTTATAAATAACAACACGGACACTGTAACATCAGCTTAACTACATTCAAAACAACCACCCACTCTAAGACAAAATAGATTCTTTTTTAGTTATTGTACACTCTAAGACAACAGATTCTTTTTTAGATATATTGTACGCAACTAACATTTAATTTTATTGAAATGGGATTTTTTTTAAATAAAGAGAATTGATAATAAAGAGAACTTTTAAGAGAGACACATCAAACAGAAGTGACTAACTGTACTGATATTGTAGATGTTATACGACTCTATGTATGTTCTGTAGTGTTTAGATTCTACAACTTATTAAGTCTACTAACTGAATTTCACGCATGCAAGAAAATCCAATCGTGTCTGACAAGCAACAGCGTCCAGTTGCATCCTTATTGTGTGCCCAATTATGACAGAAATCCTCCTCAAGAATGGATTCTGGATGACATATGATCAGTATGTATATTGTGTATTGGAAATCTATAGCCATTCCCGATGAACTTGAATGAACTGAAGGATTGAGATCAAGTTCATTTTTTAAAGTGATGCTTTCAGCAGTGGCAGTGGTCTCAACATGTTAGATCTGTTGCTAGATTCTCTACGTACAGCAAAGATAATGCATATGATTTCATTCTACAAATTACTGGACCCAGATTCTAGATCTCGATCTACTTGCTCTGGACTCTACTCTTTGATCAAGGGGTCAATTCTCTAAGACTACAAAGAGCAGACATACATGTATTTTTTCTCTAAACTGCTCGCCGGCGACACGTCTTCAAAGCAAACAAATTACAAGAGAAACAAACGAAATAAACACTTACATAGCACACAGCAAAGGCAAGTTTCTTCATATTTACTACTTTCTCTCATGTTTGGCCGTTCTCAAAAGAATCCTTCGGCATTAAATTCAGTATTATTTTATCGATCATTGGTCTTTTTCAGCTGGTGCCTCGCCATAACAGAAGATGTCGGTCGGGGATGGCCGATAGGCCCAGGTAGTCGAGTACATCTGGAACATATCCAAATTTCTACCGGTATTCGAGTACACAGACGGGGTGACATCATCCTTTCGAAATGCCATTATAAATAGGCCTAGGCCTAGGCACGGGCCAAGTCAATGACATGGAAAAGTAACACCTTGGACAGTTAGGTTTACCGTCTTTATACTACAACTCACATTCTTGACGCTTTGTAGATAATGTTTAGCTAAAATCCTCTTAAATATGAAATCCTTTAAACACAAAGCCGTGACTGCGAAAGAGTGGAAGAAATAAAATAATATAAAGTTTTGACGTTTCACAAACCTCATCCTTGCAAATGGGACTTATTATTTCTAACTGGAAAGATTGTTTGCTGGTTCAAAAACATACCAAAAAAGGAAAATAACACAAATCGAATCACATGCTTACCATGCATATGCAAATCCCATGAAAAGCAAATTTCCCATCTATAACAGATCTCGTGCCTGCCTCTGTTCGCATTGTGCTTTCGTATCCAAAAACTTAGATTTACGGACTAAGAATGTGACACCACTCACTGGGCCTT
>JAXRKP010001446.1:102500-107500 GCA_037039925.1 Doris montereyensis
ACACTACGTCCACTTCTAGTTGTGTAATGTGGTGTTGTGACACTACGTCCACTTCTAGTTGTGTAATCTGGTGTTGTGACACTACGTCCACTTCTAGTTGCGTAATGTGGTGTTGTCTACGTCCACTTCTAGTTGTGTAATGTGGTGTTCTAACACTACGTCCACTTCTAGTTGTGTAATGTGGTGTTGTGGATGTGTGTTCCTGTGACAACACGTTGTTGACACGATCAGATGTACGTTCGTGCTCTTCCTGATCAGAAACAGGTAAAACCAGGGGTTTGACATGCTTCATTGCAGGCTCAAGTCTTCGATTATCTCTAGTTTGATGGTAATGGTGAGACAGACATTTGACTATTTTTGGAGCTCTCCTGTTGGGACAGGTCAGGGATGGGGATGCTGCGGATGTGTTTTCTGTTTCTGTGTACTTCGCTTCCATCAGCTGTTTTGATGCAGTATGATCTCGGACTGTGGTGATTGTTGTTGATCACCGCCGTTTCCCATTTAGTTTAGTTGTTGATTGATTCTGATGTGTGACAACTTATCCAGACGAGAGAGAGAGAGAGAGAGAGAGAGAGAGAGAGAGAGAGAGAGAGAGAGAGAGAGAGAGAGAGAGAGAGAGAGAGAGAGAGAGAGAGAGGGAGGGAGGGAGGGAGGGAGGAGGGGGGTAATCTCTCTTTTTGTGGTAGAGAGTTTAAGATTGTTGTCTCTTTTCGAGGCCTGCGCTGACGTTTTAGGCCGATGGGTCTTTGGGATGTTGATCACTCTGCCAAAAAATATCTTTCCAGGTGATGGGAGATTCTGGTCAATCGGTGTCACTCTTAAATCCAGTACAGCTTTGTATGGGTCCGTACCAGATTCCATGGCTTTCATCAGATTGTGTTTCACAATTTTGACTTGGCTCTCGATGAACCCATTGCTTTGTGGGTAGAGAGGTGAGCTGGTTTCATGTTTGATATTGTATTGCTCTATGAATTATTTGTACGCTCTGCCGCTGTATTGATGACCATTATCCGATCTGATAATTTCTAAAATTCCATGTTCGCTGAATATCTGTTTAGTGAGGGTGGCGACTTTACTGCTGGTGCCTTCTCCTTTAGATAGTTTCCTGATGAAGGGGTATTTTGAGTTATGGTCGGAAATCAGCAGGTATTCATTTCCTTCAGGTGGAACAGGTCTGTGCCGACTGTATGCCACGGTCGTGGTGGTATTTCTATTTGCATGAGAGGTTCTGTTCTCTGGCTGCTTTGGTGTGTTTGGCATGTGTGACATTCTTTTGTCATTTCCTCAATATCTTTAGAGATGTTTCTCCAATAGACTGTCGCTCTAGCCCTAAGCTGAGTCTTTTCAATTCCCAAATGGGGCTCGTGTAATTTGTTCAGTATCTCTTTTTGCATCAATTTGGGCATAATTATACGCCCGCTCTTCATGAGTAGGCCCTCTTCCAGACCTATTTCATCTCTGTAGTTCCAATATGCTCTGCAGAGCTATGGCACATTATGAAGATTCTCTGGCCAGCCTGTGAATACTATCTCTTTGAGCGCGTTTAGCTCCATATATGCCGCTGTTTCCTCTCTTATCCTGTCCAACATGCTTGCGCTGAATTGTGTAAAGATGGCATGTATATTTACGTTGTTGAGACAATTTATCAGTCTCTTTTCTCCATTGGTGAGTCTTGATAAGGGGTCAGTGATTTTCATTTCTTTCCAAGAGATGTATTTGATTTGCATATTATAATTCTGAATTCTAAGAGAAGCATTTTCTGAAGCCTTGGAGGTGCCGCTTTCAATTTTTTTTAGTTGAATCGATTCAAGGGTTTATTTATGGTCGCTTTCGACAATGAATTTCTGTCCATATAAATAGGTGTGAAATCTTTCACATCCATAAACCACAGCTAGCATTTCTCTCTCGATGTTGGCGTAGCATGTTTCTTCATACGTAAGACTTTTGCTTGCAAAAGCTACTGTCCTTCCATCTTGAAGGAGTGATGCTCCAATGCCCTTCATGGAAGCGTCCACTTGAAGTGTGATTGGTTTCTTGCCGTCAAAATAAGCAAGTGTGACGTCATCGGAGATGGCATCTTGTATTTTGTTGAATGCAGCTTCATGCATGGCTGTTAGCAGTTGCTCTTTTAGTTGAGCGCAGCCGTGGCCGACACTCCCTGCTAACGGGTTGGGTCACGGGGTCAAATTACCTGCCTTTAGGGAATTCCCTATTGTGCCGTAGGGCCGTACGGGGAGAGATTTATGGACTTTTATATCTGACTTATTGAACAACAAGGAACTAGATCTAGTTTTTGAATTCATTTTTCTACAGCTGTGTATTTCCAAAACTAGTAGATTAATTACCAACAAATGCGGTCGCTGTACGTGATTAAACAACATAGTATTTATGAGATAAAAACATCGTATTTCTTTTCACCAAGCGTGAACAAAGTTAATTAAACATTAGATAAAACAAACATCCTGCCACGATGGGGAAACATCACTAAATTTTACACATCAATGGCAAGATCAGTTTCATGGCTTGGGCAGACGGTAACCCTAGGATAGCAATTTGCAGATCCTTCATCTTCCGTACCGTAATATAGAAGTTCGTTTTGTATTGTCTCCCTTCTTGTTCGCAGCTGATAGTGCATAGTGCATGTGCCGTATTGTTTTATTCTATGACGACCGTACGATGTAATGATTTTTGACGATGGCTTTGGCGATTCTCAGGGAACATTTTCTCGTAAAACCGCTGAGGTAAAGCATTTCCTTGTGCTCCAGTGTCGATTTTCACCTTGAGTGTTGTCTTCCTGTTTTTAAAGCTTAGCAATGACACTATTAAATTTGCATATACTTCGTCCTTTGAATGGATTGATTTGACGCTCAATGCCTCGAAGAAGAGTTCTTCGCTTTCTGATTCATCGTCATGTTCCTTCATTTCATTGAAGGTTCTGCCCTTTTGTAGGTTCTGTCCCTTTTGTTTGTCGCTTTTCAACTTTCGACATACCCTTGCAAAATGGTTTGCTTTTTTGCAGTAACTGCATATCTTGTTTCTGGCGAGACATTTTGTAAATGGATGAGTTCCCTGCCCACAGTTGGAACATATCTGTGGTGTTTTGTTGTTCGCTGATTTGTCATGATCTTGGTGTCTTGGTCTATATATTTGTCATTTTTCATTTTGACTGCTTTCAGGTCTATGCTACTTTCGGTGGGCTGGTAATCTGTTGACGTGAAATTTCCATAGATCTGACAAGATATGTGGCCTTTTTCAGGGATAAGTCCTTTTCTTGCAAAAGGTGTTCCCTTGTCTTCTCGTCTCTTGTTCCACAAACTACTCTATCCCTGATGAGCGAGTCGTTCAAGTCTACGAATTCGCAATGTCTGGCCAAGAGCCTTAATTCTGTAACGAATTGGTCAATAGACTCGTCTGCGTGTTGACTTCTTAAACTAAATGTAAAACGCGCCATTATTACGTTCTTTTAGGCTCGCAGTACTGAGAAAATCTACCAAAGAGAACATCGATTTTGTTTTCTTCTCCCTCTGTGAAGGACGGGTTATTGTAGATATATCTCGCCCTGTCTGGCCCATGTAGAGTAGGAAGTAAAAAGCTGCATTGCTGCAGTTAATTTTCTCAGCCAAAGGCCCAGCTAGGATCAGCCACATGTGCAGTGACCATCTTTCGTAATTCTCTGCAACATTTCCCGTTTCAAAGTTCATTAAGCTCGGTTTTAAGGAGTCTTTGCTAGTTGAAATTGGGTCTAGATCTAGGCAAGCTAGGTCTCTCTGCTGGATCTGGAACTTCGTGGAAGGAGGAATAGATCTAGAACTGACCTCTGTCAGACTTAATGAGTAATGGCTAAGATATAAATTTAGTAGGCTAGCTACCAATCCCTGTCTTCTGACACCATGTAATAATTTGTACAATGCATAAGCCTACTTGAATGAATGAGTCAAAGAGTTTACAAGTTCAGTTCCCAGATAACAGGTGTTTATTTGTGGGGGGGCGGGTTGGGGGAGAAGGAAGTGATTCCATACATATTAGTTACAGATATTCCATACACTTAAATGGTAGATATAATATTACTACAGAAAGACGGACAGCGAAAGAGAGACATAGACAGAAAGAGTATGAGAGAGAGAGAGAGAAGAACAAGAAGAGAGAACTAAGAAGAGATAGAGAGATAGACAAGAGAGAGAGAGAGAAGAGAGAGATAATAAGAGAGAGAAAAGAGAGGTAATTCCAAAGACATTAAGAGAAAAAGAGAGCGAAAAACAATGAGAGAGAAACAGACGGACTGACAGACAGAGACAGAGAGAGCAGAGAAATAGAGAGAGAGAGAGAGAGAGAGAGAGAGAGAGAGAGGAGAGAGAGAGAGAGAGAGAGAGAGAGAGAGAGAGAGAGAGAGAGAGAGAGAGAGAGACAGAGACAGAGAGACAGAGACAGAGAGAGAGAGACACAGAGAGAGAGAGAGACAAGACAGAAACAGGACAGACAGAGACAAAGACAGAGAGAGAGAGAGAGAGAAGAGAGAGAGAGAGAGAGAGAGAGAGAGAGAGAGAGAGAGACAGAGAGAGAGACAGAGAGAGAGAGAGAGAGAGAGAGAGAGACAGAGAGAGAGAGAGAGAGAGAGAGAGAGAGAGAGAGAGAGAGAGAGAGAGACATACATACATACAGACAGACAGACAGAGACATAGACACAGAAGAGAGAGGGAGAGAGGAAGAGAGAGACAGAGACAGAGACACAGAGAGAACAGAGAGAGAGAGAGAGAGATAAAGAGACAGAATTCTGTTCTTTAGAGATAAAACAAGACACAGAGAGATGCTCTTCACATTTCTGCTCTCACAGACACAGACACAGACAAGACACAGACACAGAGAGAGAGAAGGCCTGAGAGAGGGAGAGAGAGACAGAGAGAGATCTTTCTTTCTCTCTATAGAGAGAGAGAGAGAGAGAGAGAGTGAGAGATCAGAGAGAGAGAGAGAGAGAGAGAGAGTCTCTCAGAGAGACAGACCAG
>JAXRKP010001446.1:112500-117500 GCA_037039925.1 Doris montereyensis
TGCCTTGTAAATAATTCCATCCCCAAAATCATTTCCATTCATGACATTCTGCCTCATCAATATTAAAGGGAATAATAAGAGTATGGCCATGGCGATCTAGATCTAAGCTTCAAAGATGACGCATCATTTCCTATTCTAATGATGAATAATTGGCATTGTAATAGTCACTAGTAATGACAGTACAGTCCTGGGTAGTGTAGTGTCATTTTAGTAATCAGTCAGTAGCTAGTATTGTTTGTAGATCCAAAACTTCAAAACTTCCATTGACTGCCTACAAATCAATTTATTCAAAAATATTTGCGGCTTAGAATTGAATCATTGCCCTTTTACACATTTGTTGATTTTATTAGTTTCAATTTGATTTGATTTACCCACATCCAGAATTATTATGATCTCGAATTTTTGGTAAGATTTTTTGTAGGATTGTTGATATCGGACTTTATTGTAAACAGCCAAGGGATCTTTAACGTGCACAAAGTGTTGTGATCTGCATCAGGGATCTTTTTTTATCATCCGTCTCCGATGGGACTAGGTATTATCCACCTACCTTGACCTTAAAATTATGATTTTACTGGAAAAAATATCGAAAAAATTTGTCAACCGTTGCCGGGGCTCGAACCATTACCTTTGGTCGAGAGACCGACATCTGGCCTCTGGACTACTTTAGTCCCGCGATCAATGTAAAGATATTTAACAGAAATACTTCTCTGTTATTATGTTTACATCTAAACCAGTAATATTAGACTACGTTTATGTTGATTATCTATTTTCATCCATACAACGTAATTAATGATATTCATTGTTCTTACATCCATTAATTGTGTTAATGGCGATAAAGAACGAAATTCATTATTCTTGTCCAAAAATTCAAAGCAACGTAAACACATGATATTTATTGTTCTTCATCCATCTGGGTGTCAATGCAACGTAACAATATCTTTATTGTTCTTACATTCCATCTTGTTATTATTATGGATAATTATTATTCATTATTTTCATTATCATATCAATCTAAATAATTATATTCATCGTTCTTACATCCATCCTAATGTCAATGCAACGTAAACAATGATAATTTAGTTGCATCTTACAAATCCTCTTGTCAATGCAAGGTAAACAATGATATTTATTGTTCTTACATCCATCTGGTGTCAATTTGCAACGTAAACAATGATATCGATGCTCTTTCCATCTTTGTTCAATGTAACGTAAACAATGATAATTTATTGGAGACATTCATCACTGTGTCAATGCAACGTATACTGGATATTCATTGTTCTTACATTCATCCCTATGTCAATGCAACGTACAACAATGATATTCATTGTTCTTGATTCATCCTATGCTAATGCATCCGTAAACAATGATATTCACCCTTATATGGCATCATTATGTCAATTCAATGTAAACAATAATATTTATTGTTCTTACATTATTGTGTGTCAATCAATAACGTAAACAATCATATTCATAGTTCATACATTCAATCCGTATGTCATATTATGCTAACCACTGATGTTCATTGTTCATAGATTCATCCCTATGTCAATGCAACGTAATTCAGATGATATTCATTGTTCTTACATCCATCTGTGGGTCAATGCAACGTAAACAATGATATTTATTATTCTTACATTCATCCGCGTTTCAATGCAATCTAAACAATGATATTTATTGTTCTTATAGCCATCTGTGTGTCAATACAACGTAAACAATGATATTCATTGTTCTTATAGCCATCTGTTTCAATACAACGTTTTTTGATATTCATTGTTTTAGATTCATCTGTCTGTCAATGCAACGTAAATAATGATATTCATTTCTTCTTACATAAGTTCTGTTGTGTCAATGTCAACGTAAACAATGATATTTATTGTTCTTACATCCATCTGTGTGTCAATACAATTACACGTTGATATTCATTGTTCCATATTTAAATCTCTTGTCAATGCAACGTAAATAATGTACTATTTTGAATTACATTCATCTATGTGTCAATGCAACGTAAACAATTATATTTATTGTTCTTAGATTCATCTGCCCTGTCAATGCAACGTAAACAATGATATTTATTGTTCTTACATCCATCTGTCTGATCAATGCAACGTAAATAATGATATTCATTGTTCTTACATCCATCTGTGTGTCAATGCAATCAAACAATGATATTCATTGTTCTTAGATTCATCTGTGTCAATGCAACGTAAACTCTTATTCATTTGGTTAAAACATCCATCTGTGTGTCTGATGCAACGTTGTCAATTATCTATCCCAGTGTTCTAGATTCATCTGTGCGGTCAATGTCAACGTAAACAATGTATGTTCATTGTTCGGCGGTCTGGTGTCAATACAACGTAAACAATTTATTCATTGTTCTTGTCATCCATGGGTTTGTCACACCATAAACAATGATATTCAGTGATTAGATTCATATGTGTGTCAATGCAACGTAAATAAGCTTTATTGTTCTTTATCCAGGGGGTGTCAATGCAACTTGCTAAACATTGAAATTCATTGTTCTTACATTCATGAACAAGATTCAATGCAACGTAAATGTTTATATTCCGATTGTTCTTACATCCATTTGAAAAGTCAATGCAACGTAAATAATGATATTTATTGTTCTTACATCCATCCCTGTGTCAATGCAACGTAAACAATGATATTTATTGTATCCTCGTTACATCCGTGCCTATCAATGCAACTGCTAAACAATGATATTTATTGTTCTTACATCCTCTCAGGGTGTCATTGCAATTAAATAATGATATTCATTGTTGTTACATCCATAATGTGTGTCAATGCAACGGAAATAATGGTATTCATTGTTCTATTCCATCTGTGCTCAATGCAGTTTAATGTTGTTATTTATTGTTCTTACCATTCACTTGTTGTCAATGCAACCTAAACTTTGATATTTCTTGTTCTTATGTTTCATCCTGTGAGTTTACAATTAAACAATGATATTTATTGTTCTTACATTACTATTATAGTTTTGCAACGTAAATTAATGAAATTCATTGTTCTTATAAAATTTTCAATTAAATACAACGTAAACAATGATATTCATTGTTATGAGAGATTCATCATGGCCGTCAATGCAACATAAACAATGATATTCATTGAATCGTCATCCATCTGTAGTACAATGTAACGTAAACAATGATATTTATTATTCTTACTATTCATAGTGTGTCAATAGTTACGTATACAATATGTTTTGTTCTTACAATTCATCCCTATGTAGTAATGCAACGTAAACAATGTATACTACAACTTACATACCATACTGTGTGTTTACCAACAACGTAAACTAATGATATAGTATTGTCCTTACTATACCATCTGTGTGTCAATGCAATGTAAACAATGATCTTTCAACATGTTCTTACATCCATCTGTGTGTGTCTTTACCAATGTAAACAATAA
Source organism: Doris montereyensis (assembly GCA_037039925.1). Taxonomy (NCBI): domain Eukaryota; kingdom Metazoa; phylum Mollusca; class Gastropoda; order Nudibranchia; family Dorididae; genus Doris; species Doris montereyensis. The sequence continues at coordinate 115,930 of JAXRKP010001446.1, forward strand.
TATTTAATGTTCTTACATAATCTAGTGTCAAAACAACGTAAACAATGATATTATTGTAATTACATTAAACCGTAATCAATAACGTAAATAATTCTATTCTCTTGGTTAACCAAATCTGTGTGTCAATGGTAATAAACAATGATCCAATGTTCTTAATACTGTCTAGTATGTGTCAATGCAAAATAATTATATTCATTAATTCTAATAATAATAATAATGTAATAATAATAATCAATTGATAATCATTGATCTTAATCAAGCCAAAATAAAATAATTTAACAAAGGCATTTACATATTAACAATAAGAATAGATTTAGCGGCTTTCATGACGGAGGGAGATGAAAGACGGATAGGGAGATAGTAACCTCACAGTGACAGGCAATAGATCTATTGACAGACAGTGACAAAATATTATTAATGGTGGAACAAGCGTGAATAGTAATAAGAGATAAGTTACAAAAACTGTCTGGTGTGAAATGGTAAAGACACTGCACTCAGCAATTTTAGGTTGGAATAGACATAAAACTGCACATTCTCTCGCTAGGATGATATTTGAGATCACAGACATAGAGATAGTGAGACAGAGAGAGAGAGAGAGAGAGAGAATAAGAGAGAGAGAGAGAAGAGAGAGAGAGAGACAGAGAAGAAGAAGAGAGAAGAGAGAGAGAGAGAGACAGAGAGACAGAGACAGAGAGAGAGAGACAGAGACAGAGAGAGAGACAGAGACAGAGAGACAGAGACAGAGAGAGAGAAGAGAGAGAGAGAGAGAGAGAGAGAGAGAGAGAGAGAGAGGGGGAGAGAGAGAGAGACAGACAGAGAGAGACAGACAGACAGACAGACAGACGAACAGACAGACAGACAAATAGAGCCAGACAGAAGAATAAGAGAGAGAGAGGAGAGAGAGAGAGAGAGAGAGAGAGAGAGAGAGAGAGAGAGAGAGAGACCATAGTCATCAGAGAGAGAGAGAGAGAGAGAGAGAGAGACCTTTACCAGAGAGAGAGAGAGAGAGAGAGAGAGAGAGAGAGAGAGAGAGAGAGACAGAGACAGACAGACAGACAGACAGACATCAGACAGACATCAGATACCAGAGACAGAGATCACCACCAGAACCATCAGAGAGAGAGAGAGCCATCACCATCACCATCACCATCATCAGAGACCATCATCACCATCATCACCAGAGATCATCACCATCAGAGAGAGAGAGATCACCTCTTAGAGACTCCCATCAGAGAGAGACTCACCCATAGAGTGGCCGTTGACAGTCGACCAGAGCATGGAGCTGACCCCAGCGGCCACTGAGAGAGATGGACAGGGCGATCAGTGAGAGAGTTTGGTGGAGGCGAGAGAGAGAGTGGTGCATGGGCTGCGACAGAGACAGAGAAGAGACAGAGACAGACAGGGACAGAGACAGAGACAGAGACAGAGACAGAGAGACAGACAGTATTGGGAAGCCGCTGAGAAAGAGAGACTGCTGATGATGGTGGTGGCGGTGGTGGAGGCGGAGAGTGGTGGTGAGTGGTGGTCGAGAGAGATAGAGAGAGAGTCGTTGTTGCTTTAGGGAAGGAGGA
>JAXRKP010001446.1:122500-124943 GCA_037039925.1 Doris montereyensis
ACGTCCAACGTATATTGACATGTAACAAATCCAACATACGTAAACACGTAAACAAGTCCAACATAAGAAAACATATAAACAAGTTCCACATACATTGCCACGTGCAAGTCGTACGTACGTTAACATGTAACCCAGACAAATGTGCGTTGACACATAAACAAGTCGCACATGGGTGACACATAAAAAAAAATCTCACATACGTTGACACATAAACAAGTCCCACATACATTGACATATGACATATGTCCGACATACATAAAAACGGCACTTGTTTACGTGTCAGTGTACATAGGACTCGTTTACGTGTTAATGTATTGATGAACTTGCTCACGTATTTAATTATGTTGGACTTGTTTACGTGTTTACATATGCTGGATTTGTTTCGTGTCAACATACCTGGGACTTGTTTACGTGTCAACAAATGTGGGACTTGTTTACGTTTTTATGCATGTTGGACTTGTTTACGGGTTTACGTATGATGGCCTTGTTTATGTGTTTACGATGATGGACTTGTTTACATATTTACATATGTTGGTCTTGTTTATGTATTTATCAAATGTTGGACTTTGTATGTGTCAATGTACAGTGGACTTGCATATATGTTAACGTACACGGGACTTTACGTGTCAACGCGCGGGGACTTGTTTACGATTTTATGCATGTTGGACTTGTTTACATGCTTACATATGTTGGACTTGTTGGTGTCAATGTGCGTTGGACTTCTTTACATGTCAACGTACATGCTTCTTGTTTACGTGTTAACATACGTGTGACTTTGTTTACAAATGTTAGACTTTTATGTGTCAATGTACATGGCACTTGTTAATGTGTCAACTTACGTGTGAATTGTGTAAGAGTCAACGTCGTGTGACTTATTAGTGCAATTTGTTTACATATTTACATATGTTGGACTTGTTTATGTATTTACGTATGATGGATTTGTTTACGTATTTTACGTATGTTGGACTTTTCAACGTATTTACAAAATGTTGGAATTGGTACGTGTCAAAGTACAGTGGAATTGTAAACGTGTTAACGCACATGGGACTTGTTAACGTGTCAACATACTTGTGAATTGTGTAAGTGTCAGCGTACGTGCAACTTGTTTACAAGTTAACGTACATGCAATTTGTTTACACATTTAAGTATGTTGGGCTTGTTTCGTGTATATGTATGTTGGACTTGTTTACGTATTTACATATGATGGACTTGTTAACGTATTTACGAAACATTGGACTTGGTAACGGGTACGTGTCAATGTACGGTCGACTTGTTCACGTGTTAACGTACATGGAACTTGTTTACGTGTCAACATACGTTGGACTTGTTTATGTGTTAATGTATGTGAAATTTGTTTACGGATTTATGTATATTCGAGTTGTTTACATGTTTACATATGTTGACTTGTTTTACGTATTTATGTGTTTGACTTGTTACATATTTACGTATGTTGGACTTGTTACGTGTCAATGTAAGATGGACTTGTTCACGTGTCAACGGACGTGGGACTTGTTTACATGTCAACATACATGGGAGTAGTTTACTTGTCAACGTCCATGGGGATTGTTTACATGTCAACGTCTCAATGTATTTGGGACTTCTTTACATGTCAACTTATGTGCCACTTGTTTACATATCAGTGTACATAGGACTCATTTACCTGTCAACGTGCGATGAACTTGTTCCCGTATTTATGTATATTGGGCTTGTTTACGTATGCTAGACTTATTTACATGTCAACGTAGCTGGAAATGTTTTTTACGTATTTACATATATGTTGGACTTATTAACATGTTTACATATGTTGGACTTGTTTTACGTATTCCTACGTATGTTGGACTTGTTATGTGTTAATGTACGTGGGATTTATCTACGCGTCAACATACATGGTACTTGTTTACATGTCAAGCTATGTTTGACTTGTTTACGTGGTCAACATACGTGCGACTTGTTTATGTGTCAATGTACTTACAACAACTTGTTTATATATCAATGTATGTGGAATTTGTTAACATATTTACATATGTTGGATTTGTTTACGTTTTTACGTACGTTGGATTTGTTTACATGTTTACATCGGTTTGACTTGTTACGTGACAATGTATGTGGGACTTGTCTAGGTGTTAATGTACATTGACCTGTTTACGTACCAATGTACGTATGCGACTTGTTTACGCACTAAGGTACATTCTCCTTGTTACATGGCAATGTGCATTGAATTTGTTGATGTGTTTACATATGTTGACCTTGTTATGTGTCAATGTACGTGGGAATTGTTTACATATCAACGTATGTGGGGACTTATATATGTGTCAACATATGTGGGATTTGTTGACGTATTTACGTATATTGGACTAGTTTACGTGTTAACATATGTCAGAGTTGTTACATGTCAAAGTATGTGGAACTTGTTTACATGTCAATGTAAGTGACATGTTTACAT
>JAXRKP010001447.1:0-57500 GCA_037039925.1 Doris montereyensis
CTCTCTCTCTCTCTCTCTCTCTCTCTCTCTCTCTCTCTCTCTCTCTCTCTCTCTCTCTCTCTCTCTCTCTCTCTCTCTCTCTCTTGTCTCTCTCTCTCTCTCTCTCTCTCTCTCTCTCTCTCTCTCTCTCTCTCTCTCTCTCTCTCTCTCTCTCTCTCTCTCTCTCTCTCTCTTTCTCTCCTCGCGCTCTCTCTCTCTCTCTCTCTCTCTCTCTCTCTCTCTCCCTCTCTCCATCTCTTTCTCTCTCTCTCTCTCTCTGTCTCTCTCTCTCTTATCTCTCTCTCTCTCTCTCTCTCTCTCTCTCTCTCTCTCTCTCTCTCTCTCTCCTCTCTACCTCTGTCTCTCTCTCTCTCTCTCTCTCTCTCTCTCTCTCTCTCTCTCTCTCTCTCTCTCTCTCTCTCTCTCTCTCTGTCTCTCTCTCTCTCTCTCTCTGCCTCTCTTTCTCTCTCCCTCCCTCCCTCTCTCTCTCTCTCTCTCTCTCTCTCTCTCTCTCTCTCTCTAGATGATGGTAGATAGATAGATAGATAGATAGATGATAGATAGATATATAACCCTTTGTCAGACAACAATAGATAGAAGATATTTATAATCTAAATCTAAATAGATAATACCTAGGCATCACACAATGTGATGTCAGAATACAAACATAAGGAAGAAGAAAAACATACAGTGATGTTATATTAATTCGTAATAGGGTGTGAAACTTGCAGAGCGAGAGTGGATAGGTTCAGATCTACATACATAAAAATATGAAAATAAGTAAGTAATAAAAGGTGCAGAACATAGATACATACATACAAGAATGAGAGAAATAGATACATACAGACATACAGAGAGAGAGAGAGAGAGAGAGAGAGATACACACATACAGACAGAGAGAGAGAGAGAGAGATAGCGAGAGCATCAAGTTCCAAATGAATCTATTGTGAGAGAGAGAGAGACCCTCGCTCCCCCACCCCAGAGAGAGAGAGAGTCCCAATACCATGTACAGACCACGTATGCTTGATACACCTGAGACACAACCTGAGAGAGAGAGAGAGACCGTTGTAGAGACGAGAAAGAAAGAAAACAGGCTGGGAGAAAGAAAGGGAGAGAGAGACTTATTGAGTATGGGAAACAAGAACGAAAAAAATAGGATAAATGTAAGACTAGATCTATATCTCACTGGGTCTAGAAAGAAGAAATGATAGGATAAATGTAAGATTAGATCTATATCTCACTGAGTCTAGAATGAAGAAATGATAGATAATGAATGAAAGCAAGTATCAATCAAGACAAAAATTTACATGAAGGTGTGAAATGTATATAAATTACAAATTTATCGTATTTCGTCTTTATTTAGAATAGTCTGTCTCATTAGGGTGATTTATATTCCACCCTGCATTGTTATTGGTATTTAGCGTTATTTAGAATAGCTATCTCATCAGGGTGATTTAAATCACAATAAGTTGTTACTAGGATTTATTCTTTATTTAGAATAGTCTATTCTACTAGTGTGATTTATATTCCCCCATAAGTTGTCATTGGGATATAGCTTTATTTAGAATAGTCTATCTCATCAGGGTGATTTAAATCCCACATCTATGTTGTTATTTGGTTTAGTATTTTTGAATGCAAGGCCACTTTACTACTACTACTACTATTTTTTAATGTAATGTATTTAATTTAATGTTTTTGTAGTCTTCAATGCTAGTCATTAATGTAATTTATGTTAATAATAGGTGGTTCCATGTGTGTACTTTACTAGAGTAAAATGAATGCAGGTGACAATCGATGTTTAAGGATCGGGTAATTTAAGTTTAACAGATTTTGATTTGATTTGATTTACAGACATCGCTCCATCTCAATTCAATCTGAGGTCACCACATGTATATTATTGTAGACAGGGTAGATTTCAATAAAATGAACAATAAAAAAAGTTTGATTATATGTTGATTCCAGTATGTCTTATGCTTGTGTATGTTTAAATTATATGTATATAAAGTAATCATCAAACTGTCATACCCCTTCGCTTAACTCAACACACGGGATCTGAATCCTAGTATAACCAACATCGCCTATATCATGTATGTATGTATGTATGTATGCATGTATGTAGTGTATGTGTGCATGTGTATGTGTATTTGTATATATGTATGTACATGTGTGTGTGTTTGTGTATGTATGTATGTATGTGTATGCATGTATGTATGTGTGTATGTATGTGTGTGTATATGTATGCCTCAGTTCTTGCACTTATAGACCTCTGCTGTATTTGATACAATTGATTATTCTATTCTTCTTAAACGTCTTGACATTTACTTTAGCTTTGTGGCAATATCCATAATAGATTAAATCTATTTAACTCACAGACAACAAAGAGTAATTATCAATGCCTATACATCCGACCCAATCTGATCTGTTTTTGGGTCCGGATTTATTTACCCCCATTCAAACTTCACAATGAAAGCTACAATTTTGATTACAACCTTAAGCAGATGATACTCAGATAGACAAATCTATTGGACTCAAAATTAGTTGAGTCCCTTAGAAATTGCATGGTTGATGTTTGTGAATGATGTCTCAGAAATAAGTTTAAATTAAACAATTATGAAATTGATATTATGATAATTGTAAATAAAATCCGAAGTCCCTAAGACGAATGTGACATCATAAAAATGCGTGGCCAGCATTAGACATGCTAATGTAAAAAACCTAGAGTGACCATTGTCTTTAATCTTACCATGTCCCAGTACATATCCCATCTGGTCAAATTTCCTTTTTAGAATTACGAAGAATATCCCATCTCAGAAAACTTTCAACCACTGGAAACCACAAATGCTTTCTTTGTCCATTCGTTCAGTCTAGACTCGACTATTGCAATTCATTGTTCTTTGGACTCCCTAATTATCTTCTTGCTAAATTGTAAATAATCTAAATCATTCATTTGATTTAAATTACTAATATTCCAGTAAACATAAATATTACAAACTTTACATTCGAAATAAAAGAACGATCTAGTTTCTCTTCGATGTGTTAACCTTTATCGTTAATCAGAGCAAATTTCATTTTGGACAAATAAAGACATCTTATCTTATCTTAATCTGAGTTGCTTCCCCTTCATGCACAGGCCACCCCAGCCACAGCTCAGTCATGGGTCACCTACAAAAGTCCTCTCAGAGAAAGACCGAAATAAAGTCAGAACAAGAGCTCAGCCACTCCATGCCCTGCACTACCAGAGTAATTTCAATAATGGATGGAAACTGGCTTGTCAACGACGCCGCTTTAACCAAAGTCTTATCCAACAGATGGAAACCAATTATCTCCTTACGATGCTCCTCAGCGGCTAGTACGCCCAAGCCTACTTCAAAAGCCCCTTCACAACGGAATTATGGAACGGAATAAGACTTTGGTCAACCTCAAAGTGAGTACATCAATGTGTCTTTATCAAATCAAATTAATACAGTTTTCTGTCATCTATAGAGTATAATAAGAAACATCCATGTCTGACTTATGTGTCCATGGAATACCCTTTGGTGTAGAGGTCATTGTCATGGTCTCGCTACTAGGTATTAGAGATTGTTAAAATCGAATGTTTACATGCTCACGCCGGAGTTCGACCCTCGGTCCTCCAGATGCGGGGCAAGCTCCTATCAAGACTGTTATTGGCAAAAACAGCCGTCAGATTGGTGTGTCCAGTCCCTGATTCACGGAAAGCAGCCTATACTGACACATTGAGTTCTCGAAGATGAATGAAAGACTTGGTTATCATATTTACACTGAACTAAATGGAGAATAATCCTCTTTTGAAACCGAAAGTCGTATTAATTTTCTATTATGTTAGTAGTTAAGGTAAATTTTAAATCGCAGTTATCAACCAAAGCACGCCCAAAAACATTGGGAACAGAAACCCGCCCATCGATTAGACCAAGAGTTTAGAGCAATGATATTTAATAATGTTGATTCTATATAATAGACATCCCCTTTCACAAAAGGCATTGTTCTACCCCATTGTTGGAAATTTATCTTGAACACATTTTGAGTATACAAGTGGAGATTGCTTACTTACTTAACATCATCACAAACAGACACGTGGACTGTCTGGTAATCTAGTACTTTTGATTTGATTTGATTTACCCACATCCACAACTAAGATGATGTGTGGGGTTTTTGCAGGTTTAAATTCTCTCGACTACCCCAAAAACAGCAAAAGGATGTTTAACGCGACATAGTGTTATATGTGCACGGGACCTCATTTTTTATGACGGCATTAGGTGTCGATCCACCTACCTGGACCAGGACGGTAGAATTTTGGTTAAAAAAACCTCTGAGAAAATGTCTTAACGTTGGCAGGGCTGTAACTTACAACCTTTTTTATTTAGGAAAGCAAAACAGAAACAATGGGAATTTGGACAACAAATTCAAGAAAGCTATCAAGGAAATCAAAAGCTGTTCTGGGGGGGGGCAATAAAGAGCACGGAGAAAGCATGCATGCAATGTGACAAATTGGCCTAATGTCAAAGGAGAAATAATGAAATAAGACAGCGAAATCATGGAAGCATGAAGAAATTATTTTCACCAATTACATAATCCTCAGAACGTATGAAACAAATGAGGTAAAGATCAATTAGTAAGAGTAACAATTAATCCAGAGGAGACAGTTGAAGATGTAGATATATCAATGGAAGAAATTCAAACAGCGATAAGAAAAGTGAAATTAGGAAAAGCCCCAGGAGCAGATCAAATTGATCCAGAAATGATACCAAGGGAGAGAGGCAGACAAATTACTACATGCAATATGCCAACAAGCATGGAAGTCCAAACAGGTGCCAGACGACTGGAAAAAAAGGAAGGGTAGTATCAATGCATAAGAAAGGATCAACTATGGAATACTCAAACTATAGAAGGATATCACTACTTAGCGTTCCAGGAAAAGTCTATGCCAGGATACTGGAAATGAGACTAAGAAAAGAGTAGAGGATCAGATTGAAGAGCATCAGAGTGCATTTAGACCAGAAAAAGTGTACAAGAACACATATTTACAATTGGACAAATAATAGAAACAATTCATTGAGAGAAACATTGACCTGCATCTGGGTTTTTTGACTTAGAAAAGGCATTTGACATTGTGATGAGGGACGAACTATGGCATTCCTTAAAAAGAACACAATGTAGAACAAAATTCAATAGAACCCAATAAGCCAAAGTAGTGAGAGTAGCTGAATTTGATGTAGATATAGGAGTAAGACAGGGTTGTATCCTAGGTCCTCTTTTGTTTATCACATTTATGGATTCAGTCGCAATTGCATCTTCAAAATGAAGAAAATGAGTGTGGTTTGTGGAAGCTGAAACCAGTAAATGTATCAATGCTTTCATTTGCCGATGATTTAATTATGTTTGAAAAAATCAGAAAGTGACCTTCAGTCGAACATCAACATTATGAACAATGAACTAAATAAAAGAGGAATGAGAGAAAAGCAAAGAAACCAAAAACAATGCTAGTAACTAGGGAAGCTAAAACACAAAATTTTAATTGGGCAGGGGAGAATTTAGGAACAAGTTCAAAGTTACAATTACCTAGGAGTAATGATTAACTCAGAGGGAAAACTAAGAGAAGAAATCAGCCAGAGAATCCAAAAGGCAAGTGCAATATATATCCATCTAGGAATGGTATTTGTAGGTAAACAAGAATTGTCAACAAAAACCAAAATAGTAGTATACAATATATTCTACTGTCCTACTCTCTTCTATGGCAGTGAAAACTGACCTTTAGACAGTAGAGTACAAGCAGCTGAAATGAAATATCTAAGAAGTGTAGTAGGGAAAACGAGAAGAGACAAAATCAGAAACACAACAATAAGAGATCAAACCAAAGCAGATGGTATTAAAACTAAGATAGAAACAAATCAATTGAGATGGTTTGGGCATGTAAACAGAATGAATGACAATAGAATAGCTAAGTCAGTATACAGTGCTAAGGCCCAAGGTAAACGACTAAAAGGCAGACCTCGGAGAAAGTGGGAAGAAGATATAAAAGAGGCATTGAATCATATATGTTTAACTTTTTTGGAAGGAAACAGAAAATGCCAGAACAGGGCATCCTGGAGAAAGATCATCTTGGGAAACTGAACTCATACACTGAAAGGTAGAATGGGAACTGATAAAGAAAGAAAAATACCTTTCTTTATAGAAATTAGAATGCCAGGCCTGGCACTCATTTTTTTAAAATATATGTATATATATATTATTTTTTAAATTTTCTATCTCATTTTGTTTCAAGGTCTTCGAGACAAAATTGATTGACCGAAATCTTAATCATAATTATCTATCACTCCAACAACTCCCCCGTTTTTTTGTTTTTTAAACAAATATATTTATACACATTTCGTTCTATTTCAGGAAATCAAAAATGCAAGGACTGTCAACAAACTCAGCGTTCGTCGGCGGTGTAAGAACACGCCAAATGTGGACCAGATCAAAAAGAGAGAAGAAGGTGAGAAGTAGGCATCATTAATTTTATTCATAATACCTGTGAAGTTTCGTTTAAATTCTACTATTTGATTTACCTACATACTTAACTAAGCTGAGCTGGGTTTTTTTGGTAGGAATTTTCTTAATTTGCCCCAAATTGCTTTGTTAATTAAACAGCCCAAGGGATTTTTTAAATGTGCACAGAGTGTTGTGATCTGCACACGGGAATTTCTTTTTATCGTCTGTTTCCGATGGGGACTAGGTGTTGATCCACCTACCTGACCAGCCGGGAGAGGGGCGGGACCGGGAGGGGGAGAGATTTTACTTGAAAAAATTCGATTTTTCTTTTTTAGCCCCACCAACAGTCCTGCCAAAATTAAAACTCCTACCAAAAAATAAAACAGAAATCATCTTTGTTGTGGTGGATATGGATAAATCAAGTCATGGATTTTTAAAACTTTTTGTAGTTGATTACACTTTTTTTTTCTCTCTCTCTCTATGTCCCCAGGTATTTTGTAAACGATGCTATCATAACAGAGAAAAAGATAGCAAGAAGACATCATCCCGGGCCATACACCGTTACCGGGGACAAGTTGTGTCGGCGCTATTTCAAACGGCAAGACATCAAAAGACTATTAACACTTGCACACCAAGAACTGTTCTCAAACCTCTAGGAAGAGTGTCACTGCTTGAACTAAAGGCATATACTATTATTGTTTCATTGTAATATGGGTTTTCTCATTCTCTCTCTCTCTCTCTCTCTCTTCTCTCTCTCTCTCTCTCTCTCTCTCTCTCTCTCTCTCTCTCTCTTATATCATTATATACTTGTGTTCTGGCACCAAGCTGCCCACCACCCCCCCTCTCCCTACTTCTGCATCAAGCCCCCACTGCCTCCGGCCCCCAAACATTTCGATCTCTTTGTAATTCGTATGTTTTAAAACGTAGACACTCGTTTAATCTGAAAAGTTCTTACATGTAGAACATCCTTAGCTTTTTGTCTTTATGTTCCACATGCTTTGTAAACGATGCTATCAACAGAGAAAAGGCGTACAAAGTAGGACATCACCCCGCAATATTAACGCTACCGGCGACAAGCTGTGTCGCTTTTTGAATCCCCAAATTCTTAATAATTGCAGAATTTGCTTCTTTCTTTATCAGTTCCCATTCTACCTTTTCTATGTTTGGGTTCAGATTCCCGAGATGATCTTTTCTCTAGAATGCTCTGTCCTGAATTTTCTGTTTCCTTCCAAAAATGTTAAATTTCTATGCTTCAATGCCTCTTTTATATCTTCTTCCCACTTTCTCTGAGGTTTGCCTTTGGTCTTTTACCCCGAGCTTTAGCAATTTGATTTCATGGATTAAAAAATCACCGTTGTATGGTGTTTTTTTAGCTCGCGCTCAGCGCCCCTCCTCCCCTCTCCCACCAACCCGAACCCCCCCCCGACAACAACAAAAACACGCTCCGTTCATTCAGTGATACGACGCCTCTCACGAACTCCCCGTCAATCCCATCCTTTAAGTTTTACCACAAATCACTTCGTCTTTGCCATGATAATGCAACTTTCAATCTTCATATTGTCAACTTTCACGTTTCAAGTAGAAGTTAAACGACCAAAATCTGTATATTCATAATATGTCGTTGTAAAAATGGTATCTCTGGTATCGAGAGAACCGTATGTGAGTTAAATTTGTTTATGTTCATCACACAATAATATTATACTTTATGCCTTACTCCTTCTTCTTCTTCTTCTTCTTCTTCTTCTTCTTCTTCTTCTTCTTCTTCTTCTTCTTCTTCTTCTTCTTCTTCTTCTTCTTCTTCTTCTTCTTCTTCTTCTTCTTCTTCTTCTTCTTCTTCTTTCTTTCTTTCTTCTTCTTCTTCTTCTTCTTCTTCTTCTTCTTCTTCTTCTTCTTCTTCTTCTTCTTCTTCTTCTTCTTCTTCTAGTGGGCCTAGGCTGTTTTAGCCCTGAGAAAACTGTTGAAACGGCACCATCACGCTTCCTCCCCCTCAGCCAGCCGGCTAGAAGTCTGATACGGATACTTGCGGCTCGTCTGCATTGAATAACATACTCTTCATACGTTTATTGTTTCTTATCAGTTTCTTTTAACATGTAAATGATTTTTTTTCTTCATATTTTTCATACCCCTGATGATGATGAAAATGTAATATCAATAATAGCGTGCTTATTGATAGAAATATTCTTAAGTCTTAATTATCAAATTTGGATTGTGTATTCAATCACATCCCCTTCTTTTGCTTTGCTATCATCATTTTGGCACCACTGAGGTAAATTTCCTTACTTACAACTACATACATGTATGAACGCATGTCAATTCATTGTTACAGCCTATCTAAATCTTGTATTACAACGATAAGAGATCTATTACAGTAGTCGCTGGATAAAGCACAATCTGCATAAACACACGCCTACATCTGCTTTACCAATTACTATATAACATAAGTGTTCTCATAAACACACGGTATGCATAACAGCCCGATTTTTCCTGCTCCCAAAGGGTGTGCGTTTATACAGCTACTACTGTATTGACCTTATACTATGAACAATTTTATGGTGTGTTGATGGCACAATGCTACATATCCCTAAGCACAACTGTGGTACCACACATTGTATTATTACTTACATTCTGAACAAAACAGGAAAGCACCGACGAACACATTGTGTTCTCATAAGCATCATAATTGAAGCAACCAAACTGATGAATTACACACATATTTTAGAAGGTGTCATTTCAATAATGTGCCCATGTCCACTTTCGAGAAAAACGAGACAGAGAGAAAATCCTTGGGAATAAGAGGAAATCATGCTTCCAGAAAAGTATGAAAGTGATAGGATGAAAGCACATCACCATTTTTAGCCGTTTGAAACTTTGAATTCCTAAAGTCGTCTGTGCCTAAGTCCATTGTTTGTGGCATTTTCCTATAAATGACGTAATTGTGACTCAGGCACACTATTGAAATGACCCCTTAAATGTCATCTCTTGTTGTGTGTTTTTCTTGCCTTTTCTTTGTTTTTCTTGAGGGTCGTTTGGGTTTGGTTTTTTAAAAAAATGCAATTTTGTTTTTAGTTTATTTTGATTTTGAGTGAGCTATGAGGGATTTCCCCTTTAATTTATCAATACAGAGATTGTAAATAGGGCTTGCTTCCACTTTTTCGCTTCCTTATTCCCCAAGTATTCAACATAATGAAACTGTAAGCCTAGGTGAGCTTTAATAATTGACAGCATTCATGATCTATATGGATATTATTTAATATGCAGTATTATTTATTGTGGCGTCGGTGGCCGAGTGGTCAGGCAGCCGAACTGGGGATAATGAGGTCCCGGGTTCGAATCCTGGCAAAGCTAGGCCTGGCGTTGTGTTCCTTGAGAAAGACACTTAACACGCATTTCCCCACTCGACCCAGGTGCAAATGGGTACAAGCACTCGCTTGGGAGTAAAAACCTGCGTCAGACTAGCGCCCTGTGCAGGAGGTGAATATTATCACCTGTTCCACTTGACGTTATAGAAACAGGGATAATCTCCGGTTTATGGGCCGGAATGGCCTTGAAAGAACTTTTAATATTTATTGAGGACGCACCAAAAAAAAACCCACCCCAAAATATATGTACTAAGGTTAGAAGCATAAATATCTTAATCAAAGTAGAAAAATGACTACATTGTGCACAGAAAGGAAGTAGTAATATTGACACTGACGGTTGAAGAGCACTTTATTTATTCATTTGTGCATGGCTGGTGATAGACTATTGCTACTGGATTTTAGAATAAGTCAAATTTTAAAGATTTTTAATTGGTGCATTTAATAAAAGTATATCATATGAATGAGTATTGCATTGTGGGATTTTGTTTGTAATTACATGTAATACGTAATAAGTATGTATTAAATGGTGTATTTAATTCCATTTTAAACCCAAAATAATGGATACAGAGAAAGAGCACACAAAAATGATTGAGAATTTTTTGTATGCGTCTGTGTGTGTGTGTATGTGTGTGTGTGTGTGTGTGTGTGTGTGTGTGTGTGAAAGAGAGCGAGAGAGAGATCAATAAGAGAGAGAAGAGAGAGAGAGAGAGAGAGAGAGAGAGAGAGAGAGAGAGAGAGAGAGAGAGAGAGAGAGAGAGATAAAGAGAGAGACAGACAGACAGACAGAGACAGACAGACAGACAGACAGAGAGTGACAGAGAATGAGACAGACAGACAGACATAACCACACTCACACACACACACCCATACTACAGAGCAACCTAAAAAAATAACCAATAAAAGTTACAATTAAAGAAAGATGAAAACAGTCGCATTGTCAAGAAACTCTGCAGTCTCATGACAATCTTGATGGACAGACATCACGAGGGCATACAGAATCTGACATTTCCTCATTCATTCCACTAGCACTTAATTCTTCTAGTCCCAGAAACCCATTAAACAGAATTATAAGTTTTTATCTCCTCAGCTCCTGTAGTACGGTACTACCAAGCAAGAGAGGAAAACAAAATCACCCCCAGGGCCCCTACTTTGAACATGATCCTAGTCCATCACAAGCTTTACCGCCAACAAATAACAAACGTTCATTCTTACTTGGCCGAAGAGTGAAAAAAAAACCCAAACAAATAAAGATAACGATGGATGTGTAGTCGGTATCTCCGTACAGGTGCAGGCTCACCGACTGTACATCATTCACCCCCTCCACAGTAGGCCATTTCATTCAAATTCTTTCTCAACTCGCGGGGAAGCATCCGGTACAAAAGCCTGCAAGGCTTTTCGTACTAAAACTCTGACAAGATCTTTCTCTAACTATATATAGATGGGTACTCATTCACACCCGAGTCAAGTGAGGAAAGTAGAGTGAAATACCTTTCATAAGAGTATTACGTAATGGAAAAAGTCACCTGTGTCAGCAGTCGGGTTTGAACAGTGTCGTCATGATTACCAGCTCACAACACTACGGTGGAGCTACAACGCCCTACAACAAACAATTTGTTAAGGCGACAAAGAGACAGTAACAGGATAACAGCATTAGTCAATGTAGGAACTAAATATTATTATTATACGCTTTTGAAACATTTCTGATTTTGAAGATTTTCAAGAGTGACAGTTTATTTTGTCATCCTCATAATAAACTTAGCAGCTCATGAGCTGGACATAAATTATGATGCTGATGATGATTTTTATAAATTTGATTTGATTTACCCAACTAAGGTGATTTTGGAGTTTTTGGTTGGATTTTTAATT
This sequence comes from Doris montereyensis, assembly GCA_037039925.1. NCBI lineage: Eukaryota > Metazoa > Mollusca > Gastropoda > Nudibranchia > Dorididae > Doris > Doris montereyensis. The sequence continues at coordinate 11,694 of JAXRKP010001447.1, forward strand.
TTGCCCGGACTGCCCTGTAATTAGTGTGTAATGTAATTAAACAACCAAGGGATATTTAATGTGCACAGAGTGTTGTGACCTCCTCTTTTTATCGTCCGTCTCCGATGGGACTAGATGTCGATCCACCTACCTGGACCAGGGAGGTAGAATTTGGTCGAAAAAAATCGAGAAAATATTTCAATCGTTGGCGGGGATCGAACCCACTACCTTTGGTTGAGGAATGAAAGGCCCACGACACCTTGCATCTGGACTAAACTGAGTTCCCCTTATGGTGGTGATTAGCAGACATTGTCCATCCACTACAGGATGTAACCATCCGCAGATGCTTCCACACCTTCCCAGTGAATTCTGTTCCCTGTTTTCCTCTGCCATGTTGCACATACCAATTTTTAATGTCTTTAATTTGATTTGATTTGATTTACCCACACCCACGACTAAGGTGATCTCAGGTTTTATGGTAGGATATTCAATTTTACCCGGACTGCCTTGTAATAAACAGTCAAGGGATCTTTAACGTGCACATAGTGTTGCGATCTGCACACGGGGCCTCCTGTTTATCGTCCGTCTCCAGTGGCACTAGATGTCGATCCACCTACCTGGACCAGGGGGTAGATTTTGCTCTAAAAAAAATCGAGAAAGATTTTCAACTGCCGGCGGGGCTCGAACCCACTACCTTTTGGTTGAGAGGCCAACACCTTGCCGCTGGCTTATCGAGTCCCCTTTTTATTGTCATACAAATGTATTGCCAATGACACCATGTCAGCGATCTTCCTGGGTTTCTGTATCCCTGTTTTTGGTTGCCAGTCTGTACATCTTTTTGTCCAGCTATGGTATTTAAATCTTGCTATACTATATCATATTACAGCAAGCCCAGTTCCGTTTTTGTCTGAGTGAGTTTTTAACCCTTGTTTTTTTCCTTTTTTATTTCGATGCAAGAGATCTCATCTTGGGAGTCTGATATGTACATGTAGCATTTTTCTCCCCATTGCTCTCTCGGTTGTCAGTTTGCTTGCTAGGTTATTGGATAGTGATCAGGTCTAGCATCTGTGTGTCACAATGATGGGTAGCACACATCAATTAAATACTTTTCTTTTCATGGACACTGGAAGATGTTTTGTCTTCAAAAAAAAACATCTGTTTTCCCCAAAACTATACCAGGCGTTTCGTATTCTTGATTTCGTTTCTTCTTCAGTTTTGATTTTTAAATACCATTTTTTGTTGATTGACCTCATTTTTTAAATTCTTAACACTTTGCTATGGGCAGTGGGCAGGTGCTTGCATCTGTGCGGGTCCATGAGTCTCTTGCTGCCTTGCAGACGAGTCTTGGCGGACTGAGGTTAGAAGCAGGCAATGTGTATTTTCACGCTTAGACCTAGATGTAGTGATAACATGATCTCATTGTGATCCGTAAATACTAAAACATTTATAGCAGATTATTGATTACAGATTACATACTCTCGCCATCTCGCTTTGTGTTGTGAACTGGCCAAACCGTTGCAGATGCCAGATTGCAAGTAAGCATCCTAAGCTACATTATTATGTGTCTACATTAGTTGTCACTATCGTCAATAAAGTGGCTTTAAAGGGGGGGGAGTCCATGAGAAGGCATTTTTTGCTCCAAATCGAACAAATCTATTTATTATTATTATTGTATCATAAAATAAGCTCCATTTTGATTCTTTGAATTCTTACGATTTTTTAGATAAGATACCGGCCTAACATTCAACACATACGAGACATATTCTGTGCACCTGTTATCGAAAGGTGCTGTCGAAATGAGACCACAGGAGCCGGGGCAGTTGAAACAGGGTCGATACGAAGTAGTTGAGAGCCTTTCAAGGTTTTAGGACACTTCAAAGTATTATCTTACTCATTTCTAGTTTTGTTATGTGAAAAACAATTCAAATGACGGGAGAGAAAAAAGTTTTAAATACGATTTTCTCAAAATTGACATTTTCGACTGTTTTTTGCTAAGTACATGAAGTTCTACAATTTTCAAAAGAGTCGTTTGAAATTTGGCATATAGCTGTTTTATATCATTACTAAGAGATCTAGGAAAAGAATTTTCGATATCTTTTGTACTTTCTGAGAAATTCATGACTTTTGTTGGAAATTTGAGAGAAATTAGTTTCCTTCAAGCTCAATTTTTGAAAATTTGTACAAATAAAACTATACAAAGTATCAAAACAACGATGCGAGAGATTCAGGATATTCGTTTGAAGTTTCTATGTGCAAAATTACAAACCTCTCTAAATGAAAACTGCAGGACTGCTTAGTTTTTTTAAAATTGACAAAATTGACCTAGTTTTTCACACAAAAAATCAAGACCGCGCAGCTTCCATGGCAACTAAGTTTAAAAATGACTCTCACAATTTGTTTCCTCTCATTTTGCCATGATGAGGAAGGTTAAGTTGTGTATCTCATCAAACTAAAAAAATCGCCCTCAGGACACCCCCCCCCCCACTCTCAAATAAAAATTGAAATGTACAGTGAAAGTAGTAAGAATATGCGTAAGTTAGAAAAAGGCTACTAAAGAAAAGAAAAGTATCAACACCAAAAGCTATAAACTAGGAAACAGGCCTTGCATATCTGGGGGTGGAGTTCAAAAGTGGGGAATTAGCGTAAAAAAAATTATGAACCTGACTGCAATCTCGTCTCTGATCCATATAATCTATAATCCATTTCAAAACTCATAAAGCTTGCAATTTAGTGAATACAATTTGTCCATAATATACATGTAATATTTATGCCATCTTTTCTAATTGAGTGGAGAGTTCTTGGCTCATTTCATCTACAATGTTTTGCAAACAAAGTCAACAAAATTGTATAGCCTTTGTTAGATCTTCATCTAAACTAGATCCAGATTTCAATTTAGATTTAAAAAATCCAAGGTGTAAAATCAACTTTTCAGGCTTTAATTATTTCAACAAAACTACAGCAGGGTTAGGGTTGGGATCTATATATCTATTACATCTCAAGTCTTAGATAGACTTTATATTCAAATCTAGTAAAGTATTGGTAAAGTAACATTTTTTCAAAGCCAATGTGGAGCATTCAGCTGTAGTTTTTCTCGGTCTCTATGATGTGAAGTGGAACAGGTTATAATAATCATCTCTTGGACAGGACTCTTCATGATGTAGGTTTCTACTACCAAGCTAGTGCTTGTACTCATTTGTGCCTGGCACGAGTGGGGAAATGCATGTTAAATGTCTTTCCCAAGAAACACAACGTTAGGCCTAGCTTTGCTAGGATTTGAACCTGAGACCTCATGATCCCAGGTTCAGCAGCCTAACCACTCAGCTACATTTAGATCTTGATATACATATCTGGATAGCTAGACCTGGATAGAGAAGAGAGAGAGAGAGAGAGAGAGAGAGAGAGAGAGAGAGAGAGAGAGAGAGAGAGAGAGAGAGAGAGAGAGAGAGAGAGAGAGAGAGAGAGAGAGAGAGAGAGAGAGACAGAGAGAGAGAGAGAGAGAGAGAGAGAGAGAGAGAGAGAGAGAGAGAGAGAGAGAAGAGAGAGAGGAGTGAGAAAGAGAGAGAGAAAGGGAGTGAGAAAGAGACAGAAAGAAAGAGAGGGAGAGAGAAGAGAGTGAGAAGAACAGACAGATAGACAAACACAGACATAGGGCAACGGAGAGATGGAATGCCGGCTTCTATGTGATTCACAACCACAGATTCTTGAAATAACTTAACATAAATCTCAAGGAAGACTTATATAACTACATTTATTGACAAATCAATGTAAATCACAGATACTTGTTTTTATCAATATGAAAACAAATCATACTGATTTTCAATGTCAGTACTTTACATGTACCAACAAATAAATACAGATGTACATGTATATATAACGATGAGCCAAATTTAATCACAAAGAAATTTTGAATGCTCATAATGCAAGTTTTTTTCTAGAATTCCTCTCCTACTTTAAAACCAACATTAATAAATTGTAAGTACATTTTACATTACATGTCTGCTCTAGCAAATGGTTAAAAAAATCCATTTCTAATTTATGATCAAGAAATGTGTAGATATGTCTGATCTCCTGTGGAAAATGGGATTATATGAGTGAAAAGTGCTTACCCATACAATCAATGTTCTTTTTAATTCTTTCTAGTCTATGGGCTTACATTTTGGTGTAATTCAAATTTTGATGAAAATATTCCAATTGTGGGGAAAGAGAATTGTTAGTGTGCGCAGACATTTCCCTACTGTGCGCACCTTTTCTCCCTGGTGTGCATGCGCATGGCTTAGAGGGGACATTGCTTACAATAATGATATGCGAAAATATTTGGACGGATTGCAAGTCATATCACTACTGTAAATAAAATTTATAAAGGATATGCTCCACATGCTCACTTTTTTCCCCAAATCATCTGGGTTCTCTTCTTTGAAAAGAAAAAAACAAGATGACTTCCACAGTCCCAGCTTACTTTAAAAAAAACAATAAATTTCAGTTTTCTTTTTATCTCTTTTAAATTTTTACACTATAAATGAATCTGTAGGAGCATTGGTGGAATGCACTTGTTTGTTTTGTAAGGTTTTATCTTTGAGTTTAGCTTGCAGGAGAATGTGCTCCACAACTCCTGCCCGAATGTCCATCTGTTTGATCTCTTTCTTCAGCTGTTGAATCGACTGCTTGATGCGAACAAGTGGTGCTGTGGTTGAATAATACAAAAAATAAAAATCGGTAAAACAAAAACGTCTTAAGGGTTCTTTAAAACAAACAATCTAATGGCTTAAGGGTTTAAAAAAAAAACATAATCTATCTCTTGTACTCAATGACTTTGGGCAGGTATATAAAAATGCTGTTTTCAAGACTATACAAGTACAAAATAAATTAGGTTATCTTACCTCATGATTTTAAAAATGGCAATGAGAAGAAAATAATAAATTCTAACAGGCAAATAAATAAATAAATGGCTGAATAAATAAATAAATACTAGGTGCATGGATAAATAAAATGTGGCCGAATAAATCAATAATGGATGTGTGAAAAATAAGAATAAAACATGAGTCAATAAATATTCTAGTTAAATAAAGAGATAGATGGGCAAACAAACATACTAATTCAGAAATTAAACAACTAAACAAAGAAAAAAAATCTGTTTACCTCCATCTGTCATGCTACTTCCTCTCTCATCCATCTCTTGCTTGATTTTCTCAAGCTCTTCAGTAATCTGTGCCAGGGAAAATGATCAGAGGATTAAAACCAATCAAGGTTGTTGATGCAGCAATTCAACTGTGTTTTACTTATGGCTATGTTGCGACCTGGTCTTCCGACAAGGCTATCTCAGCTCTATCTCTCTGTGATGTCACAGATTGGAGAGTCCACTGTTTTCAGTCTTTGGCAATTGACCTAAGTTGATTCATATCTTCCCATGTTTTAAGTTTTATTTGCTCTGCTAGGCGGAAAGATTTCTATTAATCACCACCAGGAATGGTGTCATTAATGGTCTTCCTCTAAACTTGGTTTCAGATGTCATTAAGTAAACTCTCTTTATTGGCGAGAATATCCTCTTCTCTTCGTAAAATGTGTCCTTAAAGGCGCCAACAATTTTCTAAAATAAATAGTGAGAGTTTTTTTGCATGTCTTCTTATAAAGTGATTTATTTGAAATTGTTACTGGATAATGAACAGTCCCAAAAGTAGCATAATCTAAGTTTCTGGGAAGTCTGATTCCTGACTGCACAACAGACATTCAACATTAAATATCGATGGCGTCACAGGCGTTTGGTCACCTGAGATCAATGATATAGACTTCTCATGATAAGACCAGAAAACTTAGCATTCGTCTTTATAAAGCACTCATTTTGCCAATAGCCATATTTGGCTCTGAAACATGGACCACGAGGAGAGAGGAAATGAATGCTCTCTTGGTATTCGAAATGAAATGCCTAAGGGCTATCCTTGGTGTCACTAAGCATGATAGGCTTAGAAACACGTACATACACGACACACTGAACATAACAAAACAATCGATGTGGGAGACTTTGTTGGTTCGGACATGTTGTCAGGGGTAAAGCACAAACAAGGATCAATGCCAGCCATAAGCTTCATTGCATGAACCCAAGACCAAAAAGGACGCCCACCCCAAAGATGGTTCGACAACGTCAGGGGAGCAGTGTGGCATTCCCTCCTAACAGCGGAGAGAAGGGCACTATCTAAACTACCTTACATTTGTTTCCTATATCTATGGATTTCGTTTTTCATATGACACTGATGACAATCCCCCAATTTTCAAATTTGTTTTTTAATAATCCCTAGGCTGAGGGAACAAGATGGAATTTTAGACCTAAGAGTAAGGAGTAATACAACAAGCTCTAAGAGAAGATATGAGTAGGAGGATGGTTATCAAGCTATTCTAAATCACATTCAACTGAATAAAATAGTGTGAAAAGATAATTTTATATTTCAATTCCATCCTCATTCTTTTTCTTTGCCTATTATAATTTATAATGGATACACAACAACAACAAAATGAACAAAAACACTGCACAATCTAATAGTTAACAAATTGACATTAAAATACACATATAAATCAAAGGTCCTCTCTGAGCAAGTTGGAATGTTTTAGCAAAAAAATTCACCCAAGTTATACACGCATTGACTTCTTAAACAGATCATAGAAAAGGACATTCATCTTCAGCTTACAAGAAATATAAAAATCACACTGAAACCTGAAATGATATGTCTTAAACAGAAAAATCGTAATCAAGCTTAAAAACATATCACGCACCTCTGCGACGTCCTTGATCGTTCTGTCACTCCTCCGCTTGCCTGTCGATATTTTCCTTTGTCTCAGCCAATGAATCTTGGATCATCCTAAAATTCACCAGGTGTTGCTCTAATTGTGTATTTATAAACTTTTCTCGGTTCATAATTTTCTCCAGGGTGCGTGAGATTTCATCCTGTAGCTTATCAAGATGAACCTTACTTTCTGTCAATGATGTTTCTATACCCTCGTGATGTTGATGCATTTGTTCCAGATGTACACGCCAGTCCTGAAAGGCAATAGACATGAGATAATAATCAACCTCTTCGAAGGGGGTAAAGAAAGGAAAAGATATCAATAAATTCTGAATGTCTCAATATGCTTCAGTTATAATGCAAACTTTCAATGAATCAAAAATTTTTCGGGTTGGCTTTGTTTTCATTTGTCACATCACTATTGTATTATATCACACAACTGAGCATGATGACGATAATTCAGTTGGAAATGACAATGTAAGTGATGATAACATGCTATCAACTAGATCTCGATCTGGCTTCCTCATAAGTAAGTTTCAAATTCCTCTGAATTCACGCTGCTTTGGGGTTATTAGAGGTTTCTATGTCAAGCCTTTCGTTCTCATTTTATTTCAGACTATTGTTTAGAAATTTTAAAAAAGAAAGTCATACATAGAATGAACTAAAAGATTAATAAAACATCCAAGAGTGATACGTCTTTGATGTCTATGTGAAATTTTATGCACGTAGAGGTGTCTCAAAAAACAGATTTAGATTTTATGAACAGGTATATATCTGTCTCATAATAAAGTAGACAGCTGCTATGGCCCTGAGGTAATGTTCAGATAGTGTAGGCTTGGTCACTTAAGTGTTAATGCAGGAAACCAGTACTTACTCAACTAGAAAAAAAAACAAAACGAAAGAAAGCAAACCTTATGATCAGGTCGAATGGTAACTTTCAGATGAGGCATGACTCGCTCCACTTCTAATCGCCAGTCAGCAGCATCTGTTGTCGACTCTAAAATTTCTTCTGGTTTGTTGGCGTCGACAAATTGCTAACAAGGAAGACAGAAATGATTACAGGTGAAGTTTTTTGAACAAGCGGATGGGGAGAGGGAGAAGGGTTGTATTGTGTATATTATGTCTTTGCTTTCTCTTGTTGGTGTGAAACAACACCATTCTCAACATTATTGTAGTGTGAACTCCCTGTAAATGTCTGTTTATTGAGACTGAAATCTTGCATCTAAATGCTCTGTAAATAGTGATAACTTTGCTATTGCCAATATATATTTTTTGTTTTTATCTCTTGTTGTTACAGTTAAAGAGACACAAGAGTTATGTAATCATGCACGAAAAGAAGTAAAAGAAAGATGCAGGGTAATATATTACTGGAAGTAAGGAAATAAAAATCATCTAAAGAGTGATCAATCACTCATAGGAAAAAACATCTGCCAGGCAATAAAGATAAAAATGACAGACTTGATTTCCTTATTACGACATAAGTAGAATACAAGATTTTATGACAACATCAAATAAGGCATAGATATAATTTGATTAGGTGTCACGTGTCAATTGCCATTAAAAACATCTTCCTATAAAGTCCACATTAATAGTCACATTTTCATGTCATTTTACAAACAAATTAAATATTTTATAAACTAAACTAAATAGTTATCCGACATTTCACCGTCATATACATTAAAACAACTGTATTTTTATGTCATAATATGTTGCCGAGAGTTTAAAGCACACATTTGAGCACTCAGTTCATACAATTATATAATACAAATAAAAATATTATTGTTTATATATAATGAAGCATTATAAATAAGATAAGTGAAAAAAACGTTGTGAATTTTTTATAAAAAGATGAATTATTGAACTGTCAAACAAGTTGAAAACAAAATGTTACGTAAAACTACACCAGAAAATTGAATGGCTTTTGATGGCAGCAATTCAACTCAAGTACAGTAGTGACCACCTAAATGCCCGCCGCCTAAATGTCCGTTTCGCCTAAATGCCCATAATCTCAGTGAAACCAAATTTTTTCTTTATAAATTGCCCCTTTAAATGCCTGTTTGAAAACCAAGATGCCTAAATGCCCGGTCTGACAACTGCAGGTATCTTTTTCTCCAAAGTATCATAAAATACGTCCGTAATTGATTAAATATTCTGTTTTTCTTTATCATATATGTAATCCGATCGCTAATCTAATAGGGCTTATGTCCATCAACAATGTGCCATGCATTGCAACCACCCTTCATTACCTATCCATTGTAGGCCCTAATGTACTAAACGTTGACCAATCTTCTCTTCATAACTCCACCCAATGTACAGCACATCCTTTGTCCCATTGGATCACTGGTTGGTCATCGGGCAATTAGAATTGAACAGTCTTCCGGACTCCGCCCACATCTCTTTCTTGATGTCGTAAGTGGCATGCATCACCTGGCGTCTTTAGATCGGATGCTCATCGTGATCGAGGGACAAGGTGTGAACAGTCTGGCATTGGCCGTATCCAATGTGACTTCGGGTCTTCGTGGCGCGAGAGACAGTCAACCCATCTGCACGTTCACTACCTCAGCGTTAAAGAGCGTAATGGTTTCCAGGTTTCCCTTTTTCTCGCATTAAATGTTTCATAAGGCTGATAACTTTTCCAAAAACAAACGATCTGGCTATGAATCTTTTTAACATGAGGATTATGAATTGAAGGAGTAGTAAGATTCGTGTTAATTTATTCACACATTGGTCCCATTGGATGAGGCTTTTCTTTATCCAGTTTTCTCATCCAAATTTGTATAATTACTTAAGTCATAGGTCTTGTGATTAAAGAAGTTACGTGATTATAGTGTGGGTTATGCCAGTTAATGAGGAAGCATTGGATCAGGTCCTTTTTCTCTTAGCCTCCATAGTAACAACTTGAATTTTGCACAGCTACATACAAATCTACATCTTGAAAAAAAATGAATAAACCAGGAAATGATTTTCAAAAGAAGCTTCAAATCCTGGACGAAATTGGCAAGTCACTAGGGAAACCCAAAGTCACAGAAATAGGCCTACCCTCAAATTGTCCTCTAAATGCCTGTTTTGTCTGCTTCCCAAGCACCAGGCATTTAAGGCGGTCACTACTGTACTTTTAAAAAAATCAACAGTGGTGACAGAGGACTGAAGTATTATTTTGTTGTATAATATTTATTTTGTTGCAAATTTAATTTCAGCTAATGGAAAAAAAAGATGAATTGTTAAATGGTAAGCATAAAATTTATAAATGAGTAATTATCTTTACTTATATATCTTTCAAAGCACATCCCATGTCAATATATATATTCTATTCATGCTTTTGATTTCTCAAATACTATGTCAAACTTTCAATGTCAATATGTATATTCTATTTCATGCTTTTGATTTCTCAAATACTATGTCAAACTTTCAATGTCAAATGTATATTCTATTCATGCTTTTGATTTCTCAAGTACTATGTCAAACTTTCAATGTCAATATGTATATATATTCTATTCATGCTTTTGATTTCTCAAGTACTATGTCAAACTTTCAATGTCAATATGTATATATATTCTATTCATGCTTTTTGATTTCTCAAGTACTATGTCAAACGGAAAATTTCCGTGAATGGACCAGGTTCATATAAAAATCTAGATTAAAAGTATCACTGTGCGTATGTTTATATGCGCATGTATCTTCACAAACCTTATTATGACCTCCTAACTTTTCATCCCTTCAAGATCCAGCATGGGTTCATCATCATCGTCATCATCTACATCCCCACCCTGCATACAAGAAGAGAAAAGACATACAATTTTAGCTTTTGATGGACATTTAGATGCATGCAGGAAGAGCTTTTTATTCTTAATGTTTTTAACATAAGTAGGAATAAATTATATAAATATACACCATTACAGTCTCAGGCGTTACCGCACTGCTTCAGCAGAATGCAATTGCACCCTGGTGAAACAAACATTTAACCCAAAGCACAAAGATAGGGCCACAGTTAAAACTGGGATTCAAAGTGTACAATCTCAATCTTCTGTCCAAGCAGCTACAAGACCACCAATGTAATGCAAAGACGCTTTTACCATTAAGTAGCATTCTTAGAAGATACAAATCAAACAAACTTCATTCTGATTATGACTGCTTTTTCTTGTCATTCTTAGCTTTGTCAAGGGTAACTTTTTACAAATGGCAAATAACTCCATTGCATTGCAAACACAATTTTATGTTTTTATCCTAGAATCAATTCAAGATTTAAGCTTAAGCAATAAAAGAGAGATGGGACAAGCATTGCTGACCTAAAGGGTGGTTATTCATGTTAGCTCAAAGGCACCAACAAAATACATACCCCGAGAGCCATGCTTTTTTTCTATTTCATTTAAATTTAATTCAGAATCGTCTTCCACAATGTTTTCCTCGTCCATCTCTTCTTCTGGATATTGAGGCCTGTGGAAAAAAAATAATGCCAATACAGTATCAATGAATGCTGAAAATACCCTACATCAATTTTGTTTTACTTGCGTCAAGGTATCAATTCAGTGATTTCCAATCATCAACACTTTCATGGATCACGTGACTTTTTCCTTGAATGGTTTACATAGTCGTGTATTTTTAGAATGTTGATATCTTTTTTTATATGAACCTCAATGACATTCAGAAATATTTGTGTAAAGGTATTATATTTTGTCCTGGATTTATAAGATCACTACTTAAATTCTTTAGAGACAACTCACCTTCCCCAGCTGAAACTTGTGCTTTTGAGTGCCTCATCTGCCAGTCGATCTAAGACAAATATGCAATGCTCTCCCCAGCCTGCTTTGAGTTTGGAGGTGGGAAATCTATAGGGTGACCCTGTTAGATTAAAAAATAATAATCTGACTTTATGAAATGACAGTAAGTAAATTATAAACTTATGAACAAAAATAAATACGGATAATACCACGATCATGGATTCTTTTACATGCCCAACAACTCAGTAAAATTGGGAGTCGGCAAAGATTCTTTCAGATTCTTGCAAGCTTTTCATCAATTGAGATTTTGAATTTAAAGAAATGCTACATGTGAATTCTTATTCAGTTGTTAACATTTTATCTTTCCTCACAAAGATTCCATAAAAAAAAACTTGCAGACCTACTTTGGAACCCATACACCACTGGAAGGTAGAATGGGAACTGATAAAGAAAGAAAGACCTACTTTGAATCCATACACCACCGGAAGGTAGAATGGGAACTGATAAAAAGAAAAACCTACATTGGAACCCATACACCACCTGAAGGTAGAATGGGAACTGATAAAGAAAGACCTACGTTGGAACCCATACACCACCTGAAGGTAGAATGGGAACTGATAAAGAAAGAAAGACCTGAAGGTAGAATGAGAACGTTGGAACCCATACACCACCTGAAGGTAGAATGGGAACTGATAAAGAAAGACCTACTTTGGAACCATACACCACCGGGAAGGCAGAAGAAAAGACCCCGTTGGAACCCACCACCACCTGAAGGTAGAATGGGAACTGATAAAGAAAGAAAGACCTACTTTGGGAACCCATACACCACCGGAAGGTAGAATGGGAACTGATAAAGAAAGAAAGAACGTTGGAACCCATACACCACCAGAAGGTAGAATGGGAACTGATAAAGAAAGAAAGACCTACTTTGGAACCCATACACCACCGGAAGGTAGAATGGGAACTGATAAAGAAAGAAAGACCCACTTTGGGAACTGATAAAGAAAGAAAGACCTATACACCCACCTGAAGGTAGAATGGGAACTGATAAAGAAAGAACTTTGGAACCCATACACCACCGGGAAGGTAGAATGGGAATATAAAGAAAGAAAGACCTACGTTGGAAAACCATGAAGGTAGAATGGGGAACTGATAAAGAAAGAAAGACCTACATTGGAACCCATACACCACCTAGAATGGAACTGATTAGCAGAAGGTAGAATAGGAATTAGCAGAATCTGATAAAGAAAGAAAGACCTACTTTGGAACCCATACACCACCTGAAGGTAGAATAGAACTGATAAAGAATGAAAGAAAAACCTATTTGGCAGAAGAGTTTAGAAAGAAAAAAAACATCACATGATATACATAGAAAAATATATGCTCTCTTTAGCATTGCGAATCTACAAACTTTATAGTGTGAAAAATAAAAGTCATATAAATTCTCTCACTGCTTCTTATGCATGGCATGTACTTGCAGTATGTTCACATTTTTCTGACAATTCAGTCACATATCAACATGTTCACTTACATAGTTTCTCATTTTGTCAAGGATACTTGATATTGTTGCATTAGGATCGTCATACTGCAAAAATAATAAAGTAACATTTCATTTATGGGAAAAACGCTTCGAAACTGAGACAATCAAATGTTATGAATGTGATTTGTTTGTCATATATATATGATAAAAGTAAATGATGATAATGATAATGTCATAATAAAACTGTATAAAAAGCTTACTACGATCAGTTTAATTTACATAGGAATATCAGTACATGGTTTTCCATGACATAACATAGTGTCTGTCGCAAAGGCCTTTAGTCAATAAAGGGAAAAAAATGTTAATACTCAGAAAAAACATTTGAAAATGAAAAAAAAATATCATTAAAGCTGTGATAACTTAATAAAACCATATGAACATCATTATTTTTTATATTTATCATCACATTACTCTCTTCAAAAATTTTTATTTATAGTATTGCTGGCATTTAAAATAATTTCCTTTCTTAAATCTAATTTAGTTTTAAATCTGTCACTTTCAATTCCTATTTATTTTTCATGACCTTGGACTGATGTTAATGTTAATTTTGTGGATGAATGAAAAGTCTTTTGAATTTTGAATTTCAAGCACTAACCTCTTGAGGCTGTTCAAAGTTTTGTCCTGCCTTCCTTAGAAGCCATGCGGCAAGTGAAGTGAACATGTAAAATTGCTCTCCTGGATTTGTTTGGATGGCAAAGTAATGTCTGTGGAGGAGGGTAGGGGGGGGGGGGGGGGTGTGTGAGATTACAGAAAGTATTTTAAAAAAAATCTGTTTCTTTCATAAATTGGACCAAAAGGCGAAACTCAAGACCATTGGAACAAAGACAACAGCAAACAGAGTTTTGACAACAGTTAAAGATTTCCATAAAAAGTAAAGAAAATCAAGTAAATCCAAACATTCAACAAGCATGTATTTCTTTCATAAAAAGAAAAATATGTGACCTGGTATTTACCATGCTGTTTCTATAAACTACAGCCTTTAAGGTTCTGTGACAAAAGTCAGTGCACATTAGAGAAATCATAACACAATATGATTCATAATAAAGATCCTGAATGAATGAAAAAACATATATATATACATACCCACTGTGAAAGTCGCAGCGTGTATGTCCAATTTTGGATGTTTTGAGAAATGCAAAGAAATGATGCTGTGCATTTTCATCTATTTAACTTGCATAGAGCGCAAGTGTCAAAAACTAGACCCAATAGGATTACACGTATCACTCTGTACTCATATGGTGATTATACAGGCTTCTATTTTTTACACGAATCCCAACTAGACGAAGCATAGGAGCTTCTAATGTAAATACAGCTCCAGAAAAAGTGTTACTAATTTTAGACTTGCACGGTTTGCAACTTTCACCGTTAATATTTATGTCAATCTGTTTACAACATTAAACTACAAATCTGCTTCAAATCCAGTGCTAAGGCTTGACTGCCCAATAGGGGTTGATCCATGCCATATTATTTATATCCCCAGCAAGAGTGATACCAATTCAAAGGCATACAAGTGTGCTAAGCATTGAGTACCAATCGCTGATAGCTATCAGTGCTTCCGCTAGGTTGTTCTATGCCCAACGCCGATGTATCTCTTGTGGGCATTTCCTCACAATCTTAACAGTATTAATCTACACAACAACAATTTAAACTACCCAACGGAAGCACCCATAGATCAGCGAATGGCACTCAAAGAGTTAAAAAAGAGAACATATAAAATTTCAAACACACCTATTTATAGGTTTAAGATTCATTTTCCGGGAGAAATCTCTGTCATAGTCCAGTAGTCGGAACTTGTCCAGCAGCTCCTCCATGATGACAAATGGCATGTATGCAAGGCCTGGCCCTCCATCCTCCTCTTCATCTCCTCCCCTTCTTTTTATCTTCAGACATTTTTTTGTTTTCAAAAGTTTACCTAGTGAGAGAGAGTACAGGTTATTGGTTTGAGGATATATTCCCTAAAGTGAACACACTCTGAACATCTGTGAGTCACAGATTTCATTGCAAGAATTGACAATAAAATGGTCAAAAGGCACACATCTATAAAGCCATTTTTGTGACCTTTACACAAAATTTGAGCCTAATCGGTTGAGTGCATATATTTATTTTCATGGTAAGGCAATGGAGGTTGTGGGGTTCAATTCTATTCATGCCCAAAGATAATTTTTCTGTCCATTCCTTTGTATTTGTCATTAAAATCCTTTCATGGTACTCTTGCCTCATTGTTTGTCTTTACAATTATCATTATTATTATTATTAGTAATAGTAGAAATAGTAGTAGGTGTAGTAAGTGTAGTAGTAGTAGTTATAGTAGTACAGTGGAACCTCTCTAATCGAGAACTCTTGGTGGATTGTAAAATCATCCTGATTTCCCGGGACCTAGGGATTTTGGTTTTCCCTCAGTAGTTTGAAGTGTCTAAACACCTCAGTGAGTGGTAAAATGCAGAATTAAACAAACAAGCGGCTACAGGACCAGTTCATCAAAACAAAGATGGCATTCATCTGAGATTTCACTCACACTCACAGTTGATCTTCATTGGACAGACAATAGAGATAAGACACGTATTTACAAGAAGGCATGATGAATCGTTAAACCTCCCCGCGTGTCCACCCTTGTGATTGGCAGGCAATGAAAGACCATGACAATGGACAAGTCTGCTTTCTAAGTGCCACCCCATGTCAACACAGTATATTGTTAGGTGGACGAGCAAGGACTGGCTCGGCGCCTGCTTTCACACCTTTGTAAGATATGTCTGGCTGATGGTCGTCATGAACTGGCACTAACAATATTGTGTATATATGTAATGTATAACATGTGTAACATTAATAATGCAGGTGTAATAATCAATGTTTTGCTAACATGAAAACCAAATGAACAAATGCTTGTTGAAATAAATAAACATGGGGGAAATGGTGATGATAATCGATACAAGCCCACGAAAAATTGTCCTGATATTTAAAGAGGTAAAAAATTCTGTTCCCTGAGATTTCTACCCTATTGATCAGGTTTCCTGATTAGAGAGGTCCCAGTGTAGCAGTAGTAGATGT
The DNA here is from genome assembly GCA_037039925.1 of Doris montereyensis. NCBI lineage: Eukaryota > Metazoa > Mollusca > Gastropoda > Nudibranchia > Dorididae > Doris > Doris montereyensis. The sequence continues at coordinate 27,749 of JAXRKP010001447.1, forward strand.
AGTAGTAATAGTAGTAGATCACATCTATATCTGTCTGTCTTCCTCGAGCCTTGGATTACTTAAAGTGAAAGAGTTTATGAATTGCACATGGGGATGACACGGGGATGTGGGGGGGTTCGTTCAGGGGGAGCTTATGTGTCAGGTTAAGGGATGGTTGATAGATGGTTAACAATAAATTTGTATGTTCAACCCTATTTCTTTACATTTTTCCGGCGACCTACGCTTGCCTCGGATGGGGGGGTTGGTTGGGGCGGGGGTAGTGGGGTGTCATTCAGGGAAAACTTGTTTCAGGCTAAGGAATGGAAGAGGACAATATTTTTCGTTTCTCGCATTATACAAATATAACCATTTTTATAATACTTGTTACTTTAAATAAACTGCACACATGATAGGCATCCATGAATATCAAAAGGAACGAACAAAACACATTTCCTATAGTGGGTTTTAAAAAATCCTTTAACAACATCTCAGACGTTTAGTAAGTATATTATGTTGTACCACACTTATATATATATAATATATGTATATATATATATATATACACAAAATTTTTCCAACAATTTATTGTCATTTACACAACATCAATCAATCAGTATGCACAAACTGTGCATTTTTTAGCAAAATTAAGTAACATGGACTGGTAAAACGTTTACGAAAAATGTTAATGAGACACCCATACTCCTCGGTAACAACATGTCTTCATAGTCCAATGCTACTCGAACTCATGCTTGGTTTCAGTCTCAGTCTGATTAACGATAAAGTCTTGCTCCGGTCCCTTGTTATTGTCACATTTGAACTGCTCGTGTTCATCAATCAGTCAGTCTATCGTCACTTGTCTCACTCACTCATTGAACTGCTCGTGTTCTGGCTGTTGTCAATACAGTCTGCAGTCCCATCCGTTGTTACAATAGTGTCATATGATTTTGATTGGCCTACATTGAAGGTAGCTCCTCCACTACCTCTTTATTTTACTTTCTTTCTTTCTTCATCCCCCACAAAAACCAAGCCCCAACTTTTTATCTCACCCCTTTATGTCCCTTGGTGGAACCACGACTATGGAAGTCCTTCCAATGATATAATATCTAAAGAAGGCTTGACATGTGTTATGTTTACTTCTCATTGAAATCTTGCTCATTACCGAAACTAGTTATGGAACTCTTCTACAATCTGGTCTTCCCGATTTGATTGACTAAATCAATTCATCTCAGTCTGTGCATCTGAGTATCGGCATCCTCCTGGATTGTTGCTTAGAACTCACTAAACTAAACACGAGAAATTAACCAGTATGTTTTTTCACACAATAATAAATAGAACGTAAAGCTTAGATAAAGGTATATATCTAATACCAAACTAGCTAAAGACAAAAGTGGCTATAAAAAATTCCTCACCGTCAACTTTTCTTGTTAGGCAGCTGTGGAATGTCGCTGCTTTCACTTTCAAGAAAAACAATACGCATGCGCAATAAAGGGAGTAAACATTGCAAAGTATCTTCAAGCTTTTAAAATAATTGATCTCAACTGTATCATTTATATATTCACCAATTATTTTCTATGATATATCATTTTAAGCCAATAAAAAGTTGCTTTCTCTAAATATTTATCTAAATATCGTTTTAGTACAGACAGCTTTAAGGACATAAAGGAACTCTCAACTGCCGTATCCAATGTAATCAAGATGGCGAACATGAAACTGCCAAACCAGCCGAATGAGGCTGAACTGTCTGATTTTCTTTCAATTGTCGATAAATTAGGTGAATATTTTAATTTTTCCGAATGTGCTGTAATTAGTATATACTTTATGAATGTCTCTGAGATTTTAAAGATGAGTTTATTTTCTGTTTTGGGCACATAACCCTTGAAAAGCACTCAAGATCTTGACGAGCCCAAAACAATGGTCACTGGCTAGGTCCCCTTCCCTCACTTCATGCCTATCAGTAAATTTAACCAAGACGGGAGCTTGTGATATTTAGCTAAAAAGAGGGAACCTCTTTATCCTATGTAACTATGGGGTTCCCGATCGCCAAGGAATTGAGCATTTCGATCTTATTTTTTAGAAGAAAGGTTTCCGTAGTCGGCACATCCAAAGACTAGAGGCCATGAAAATGAATGGAAAAGATATTTCCCTAAAGGCTGCATTTCCTCTCACCCCAATCTGCCCCCAACCCCACCATCCATCATGTGTTCTATCATCTTTATGGGTAAGAGTGAGGAGTTCAAGGGTATGAAGGGATTTTTTTTTCTTTCATTTGAGTTTAGGTTTTGCCTTTAGTATGTACATGAGTAACTGTCAAAATACAGTCATCCTATATCATTGAAAAGTTTGTAGCGTCCTTGGTTGCCATAGTCATAGGTCTGGGGATTGAATAAGTTATTATGATTATAGTGGTGGGTTATGCCAATGAGAAAGCATTGGATCAAGTCCTTTTTTCTCTTAGCCTCCATAGTAACAACTTGAATTTTTCAGCTACATACAAATCTACATCTTGAAAAAAAATGAATAAACCAGAAATGATTTTCAAAAGAAGCTTCAAATCCTGACTAATTGGCAAGTCACTAGGGAAACCCAACGTCACAGAAATAGACCTACCAAATTGTTGCCCCTGACCTACTTTCGCCAAATGCCCGTTTTGTCTGCTTTCCAAGCATCGAATGTACAAAAACGGATTTTTATTACAACAAAATTCTCGAAAAGTTTGCAATATATAAAAAAAAAAACGACGCCATTTTCTATTAACATTGACAAGAGCAACCTGTGTGCCAAATATAAAACAAATCGCTCGGGTAAATGGCGGAGGAGATAGAGTTTTAGTGTGGAAAAACTACATTTCGAGAAAATGCAAGGAAAAAACTAAAACAAAATAACACAAAAACAAACGCCTAGACGGGTTTCCCTTGTTGACAATCTCTGGCAGTACTACTTATGTAGATAGGATTATAAATCTAGGTTTAGATGTGCACAGTTATGAAAACAGACGCCGAAATGACCAGTTTTTTTTTTTTCCTCTGCATCCTATGCTTGTGCACATGTTTACATACACACTGACACGTTAACGCTCTTATATCACACAGCGATGCTCATGATACATTGGTGACGGCAGAAACGTAGATAAAAGTCAGTGTTGCCACATTTGGTGATAAACCGTTAATATATAGGATTTTACTGCCATTTTCTCAGTCAGTGTTAAGGTAATTTACGTCAAATTTTAATTGTTTTTTACCTTGACTACAAAATATGTTGCAAAAAAAATTATTATATGTCATATCGCATCTTTTTTGCCATGAACTTGTAGATAAATATCGTTCTACCCAAATATGCAAAGAACAGAAAATCAGCCTTTGGTCCAAAACTTCACAGTCCAAGAGCACAAGAAGGGTAACTGTTTAGAGTTCATAGTCTTGCTCCTTTAGATATAGAGGGCTTATTGTGCTTAAAACAGATTCTTTGTCGAGGGAAATTGGATTTCCATGATATCTAAAGATGGTTAAACATATAAAGAGGCAGATGGATTCATAGTCCTATCCCCGCACAAGTGCAGGCTCACAGACTGTCCATCATTTATCTAGCAGGCCATTTCATTCAAAGTCCTTCTCAACTCCTGGAGAGCACACAGTCCGATAGTGTTAGGCTTTTCAGTACTAACACTGACAAGATTTTTCTGCCTATAGCTGGGTACTCATTCACACTCACACCTGTCATGAGGAAAGTAGAGGAAGCACCTTTCCAAAGAGTACAACGCTAGAAAAAGTCACCTGTTCCAGCCCGGGGGCTTGGAACCAGTGTTGCCGTGGATTACAAGCCTTACAACACTACTGTTCAGCTTCAACGCCATATATGTTATGTTCAATCAATTATTGGATTTTGCTCATTAGCAAAATTTCTAATGATGCCCTTTAAATTAGATCTTGTATTCTGCTGCCATCATATGACTATAAATATCTGTTAAATCGTTTTTTTTGTTTCATTGGAAATCGATTTACTTGGATCTCTTTGAAAACAGACAATACAAAAATCAAAGTAGGTCTGGGAAATTTATTGGTGCTATAAGTGGTTTCTTGACTGGGACAAGAAGTGTAGTGTCAACAGATAACTTTGAAAGTAGAGTAGTTTTTTATCTTTTGATGAACGATTTTCAAGACGTTGATCTAGATCTGTTTGATATTCCATTCGCATCAAATATTTTGTTAGAAAGCCTTGTGGGAAATAAATTCCTTGATGTGCTTTAACAATAGCTAACACATCTTGTTCACACTTTAGGTCATTTAAACAATAAACAAATGAGTAGAGTAGTGCAATAACATGAACTCCAACCACCTAAACGTCAGAAGTAGATGTCATGTAAAGAAAGGAATGTATTTGTGTCGATGAATATCCTATGACCTTTGAAGCATCTAAAAATAGTCCATGAAGTAATACATTTTTTTTCATTTTTATAAACTGCGTTTGATTGATTGATGCAATGGAATGTACCGAGTTTCCTTTATTTTAATTAGCATGGCCACTGTAACATTGATGCAGAGTTACATATTAACAGCAGTATGGCCATCCACTAGAAGACAAAAATACTATAAACAATAGATTCTTGTTAGTTATTTTATGGAATGAAAATAGGCTTCATTTTATCAAAGTGACAACTTATTGTAAATTACAGATAATTTTTACTTAACAGACACACCAAACACAACTGATCAACCTTACTGATGTTAGAGTTACATTGACGTTAAACTACTCTAGTTGTTTATAGGGTTTGAACAAAATAAATGTCTGTGTTTTGTTTCTCTGTTTTGTTCATCTTTTCTTTTTACTTTTTATTTAGAGGAAGGATGAGTATTTTCTTTTCATTTTATTAAATCTTATTTGAGAAATTCAGAAATTTATCCAATTATTTTGTCTTCAGGTCTTATTTTAGTCACAGGCAGTAAGTTTAGAAAGTGAAAAATAGAATTACATGTTAATTGTATCAATTTTGTACACATGTTCAGACATAAGCGTTTTTCTTGTCTTTCTTTTAATGTGTTACTTATATTAGAGCATTGGAATCTTATCTTTTGACGTAATGTTTATTCCATTAAAAGATGATGTCGTCAGAGGAATGAACAATGAGAGTGATGAGAAAAGGCGAAATATATGTCGAAGGCTGATGATCTTTTGCAAGAGGTAGAGTCAAGAAAGAAAATAAAAAAGACCCAGTTGATGAAGAGGATGCAGATTTGCCTAAAAGACCAATACAGGTATCTTAATCATTTTCTATTAGCCGTAAGTAAAGTTCCTTCAAGGCCATTATGGCCCACAGAGCTGCAGCGTATCCCAGTTTCTATGGTGTGAAGCGGAGGTGATAACACCACCTCTTGGCCAGGATGCTAGTCTGATGCAGGCTTTTTACTCTCAGCTAGTACCCATTTTGCACCTGGGCCGAGTGGGGAAAATGCATGTTAAGTGTCTTTCCCCATGAGCGCAATGTCGGGTCTGGCTTGCCAGATTTGAACCCGGGACTTCATGATCCCCAGTCCAGCAACCTAACCGCTCAGCCAACGACATCACTTTATATTAGCACTGCCTTTGTGATAAAAACAAATACATAAAATGTATATTTGTCAAATTTTCAATTTCCTTTTTTTGTTTTTTTGTTATTGCTTAAATTGATAGACATTTGCCTGATATACATATGATTAAGATATCAAGGTTGTTTTTTTTTAGATATTTAAAAAAAAATGTTCACTGCTGCTATGCATTTAAGAAAATCAATTTTTTTTAATATCCCTTGTAAATTGGTTGGTATACATATTTTTATTACAAATGGAAGGGGACTCCGTAGTCCAGAGGCAAAGTGTGGGCCTCTATATCCAAAGGTCATGGGGTCAAGTCTGCCAAAGGTTGAATAGTTTTTCAATTTTTTTCATGTGCGATTTGCCCCTGGTCCAGGTAAGTGGATCTACACCTAGTCCCATCAGAGATGGACGATAAAAAGGAAGCCCTGTGTGCAGATCACAACATTCTGTCCACATTAAAGACCTCTTGGCTGTTTGCAGGGCAGTCCAGGCAAAATTTAAAATCCAACCTAAAACCCATAGATCACCATAGTTGTGGATGTGGGTAAAATCAAATCAAATAGTTACATTGTAAGTCTTTGAAATGAGTTAAAGAAGATTATATTTGATTAAGAAAATTTGATATTTATTCACTTATTCAGTTCACTAAAGTTTAAGTGCTTATTTACCTCTATCTCTGTCTGTTTGTCTCTCTTTGTTTGTCTGTCTTTGTCTGTCTGTCTCTGTCTATCTGTTTCTCTGTCTCTGTATCTCTCTGTATCTCTCCGTCTCTTTGTCTCTCTGTCTCTCTGTCTCTGTCACTGTCTCTCTCTCTGTCTCTCTCTCTCTCTCTCTCTCTCTCTCTCTCTCTCTCTCTGTCTCTCTCTCTCTCTCTCTCTCTCTCTCTCTCTCTCTCTCTCTCTCTCTCTCTCTCTCTCTCTCTCTCCTCTCTCCCTCCTCCCTCCCTCCCTCCCTCCCTCCCTCCCTCCCTCTCTCCTCCCTCTCTCTCTCTCTCTCTCTCTCTCTCTCTCTCTCTCTCTCTCTCTCTCTCTCTCTCTCTCTCTCTCTCTCTCTCTCTCTCTCTCTTACTTTTACTTCTTGTGTATTTCTGTGTCTTCTCTTTTGCTTAGGAAATAAATGATACTTCTCTACAAATCCCATCATACTTTTGATTTTGCCATCCTTGAGCATAAAGATACACTTCAAACACCATTATTTATTGTATCTTTTGTATCAGGTTTTAATAAAACTTCAATCAACAAAGATGCTTACAAAAATGATGCTCAACATGCCCAGCCACATGGTAGACCAGATGAACCCATGGATCAACCCATGGATCAAAGTAAGGACATGTTACACAATTGCCATACTGCAGATAGATTTTTGAAATTTGCATGACACTGATATTTTCAGAAATTGTTATTGTCTCATATGCCAAAATGTTTAAATTGTGGAAGAGGGGCATCTGGATAACATAAACACAGGAAACATGAAATGAAATATTTCTTTAGCACACAACTTTGCGCCAAGCACTTATTGTGTGAGCTGTAGTTAATATTTACTTGACATATGCCTCCCACCGATGAGGTTATCCAATCTCTTAGTTTTGGCTGCTTTCCTTATCTCTGTGATGAATGTTTGCAACTCTCTACAGTTGTGTGCTTTTCCCCGTAAGTTTTGAAGATGTTATGCTAAGGCGTCATCACTGAATTTCTATAGATCATTGTTATGTGTGACTGGAAGTATCGTAGTGGGTCCTCTCCTGTATCTGTTTGTGTAAAATGAGCTGGAAAAAAACTATATTTAATCTATGATGGAATTTCTTTTATGATGCAGTATCACTAAGCCTTGTCTGTCTGGGGAGTCAAAGCAATGTGTTTACTATTCTATGGACAGACACACACAATCATATCATTTTTACGAAAGTTATATTTGTTAATAATTTTTTAAAACTTTGATGTGTGCTTTCTGGTTTAACTCTTTTGGTTGTTTATGTTCACATTTCTCATATTGGTGGGGGTTTTTTTCTGTTTCTGAGTTGTTGTTCTTAATTGGTGACTGGTAGGTTTTTTGTGTTTTTTATGTTTTGCCTTTTCTCTTTTTTGTGGGTTCTTTGTTTTTTGTTTTGTTTGTTGTTAGTTTTTTTTAATTGCTCTAGAACATTTAATTGGGATGACACACTTTTTATATCTTTATCTGTGTGTGTATGTGTGTGTGCGTCTTGTTTTATGTTTTAATTTTCCAGCTGAATATTCTCTGCTTGTGTTAAAAAAAAAGAAAAAGTTTTAGCTTATGCTTATTCTACATTGAATATGCTCACTGTAACACAAATAATTTTCCTTTTGAGGATAATAAAATGCGATTAATTCAATTTAGTTTATTTCAAAGCACATTATTCTTACTTTTTAGAGGCTTTTATGGCAGCTTTTGAGGCAGATGCAAAGGAGAGAGCAGAGAGGAGAAAAGAAAGAGAAGGGATAGCCACCCATCTAAAAGAGCAAGGAAATGAGGAATTCAAGAAAGGGAACTATTCAGGGGCCCTTGAATTTTACAACAAGGTACAGACAATTTCCAATAAATGCAACTTACTGAAAACAGGGGAACAATTGCAAATAAAAGAAACTGAGATTGAGTGGAGAAGATCTTTCATGAGGTTCTTTGCTATTTGATAGCTTTACTAATTTAGTTTACCTTGATTTGAATATCAAACTTATTGTTTCATAGTTTTACTTAAATTTTATTTTTATGACAACCGTTTAAGAAAAGCTTAATATTATCCAACATTCTTTTCCTCACCTTACCATGTAAGACACCATCACTTGTCTATATAAAGAAAACAAAATCCTTCAATGAGGAAAGACAATGTATGCAGAAATACTTACGCATGTCGGTAGCCGTCTCTCCCCTTCAGGTGCCATCATATCATTGACTCTCTTGTCTTGTAGCAAGTTACATTGTGTGGGTGTAGTTTTTTTGTGTGTTTGTTTTCTTTTTTTATTTCATTTTTCGTAGAGAAGACCCAGGGATATAAATTGATAGGTCATAGAGCTTCATAGCGGCATAGAATTAAGGGAAGACAATGATCCTGTTTTTCCCCGCCTATGTTGTTTACTATTTTCTTTGAATATGTTGTCATTAAGAGTTGTTTTATATTTTAAGAAAACACTATCATTTGCATGATGTTTTTGTTTTTTTTTTTATTGGTCTTCAACCATATGTATATTGTTACACAAATTTTCATGTGCGTCAAGACAAAAAGTTTTAACTTAAAACAAAAAACACATCAGATAAAGAATTTTTTGTACTTATGTCAAGGTTTGATGGTGAAAAAATGTGATTGAAACGTTTATTTGAATTTGGGTTTGTTTCTCGGTTTATTTCAGGCCATAGAGCAAGTAAAGGACAGTACTGTCCTTTACACCAACAGAGCACAAACTAGGATCAGCTTGGCCTTTTTGAGGATGCTATCTCTGACTGTGATTGGGCATTGAGAGTAAGTTCTGGCTGAACCAGTATAAACCCAGTAGCTTCCTTTCTTCTTTAGAACATTGTTAAGAGTTATTATCTAGCTAGAATCAAACCCGCGACCTCAACATCAGTATCCATGACCTTGCAATGAAACGGACCACACCTCGAGCCTTGTAACCCCACTCCCAAAGGCCCTGCTAATGAAACTCCTTTTGTTTTTAGTACCGAGCTGGAGATTACGGGTTCCATTTTGTCTGGTTTATTTATTTATATTTATCTTGTCTTTGTCCGTATTGGGCTTCAATATAATATCAGTGAAACTATCTTAACACGTAAGTCCATGATAAACGGGATAAGGGATTTGTCCTTACTTTAAATGATCAAATGCATGCTTCTGTCGTGTCTTTATAAATATTGAGGCCTTAAACCAATAGATAAGTTCATTTTATACAAATATATCCGCTTTTTCTTTCATAAAGCATAGCATAGTGTTTGATTGTTCATGACGGTTTTTGCTTCTCATAAAAAATAACGTCAGTCAGACGTACATGTTTAGACAGTTTCACAGATGGTATTTATGGCATGTCCATATCATATTCAACAATTGAAGCAAGAAAGAAAGATTTCATGTAAAGAAATATTTCAATGCTTTATTGTTGCTGTAGGAAAATAGGAATTTTTCACAACTTCAAATAATATTTACCTTTTTCTTTTCTCAGGTCTCATCAGACTGTTTGAAAGCTTATGTTCACAAAGGACACTCTTACCTTGGTCTAAAAACTTTGAGAAAGCAAGAGAAAACTACAATGAAATTCTTTCTATTGATCCTGGAAAGGAGGAAATGGTGAAAGGTAGTGTACAAATATTTTTCTGCACAGTACTACCATTCAGTCATGATTAAACTAAATAAAAAGGTACAACAAACCTTCGTATTAGATAGAAGATATGAAAGTACCATAGTTTAATGGAAGTAAGTTTGCTCATGTAATCACACCAGGCTTTTAAACCAGACCTCCATAAGTTCTACAAACTATTAGAACAAGTGCAGAATATATTAAGAGAGTTTAAAACAATTGGACATTGTTTTTATCTACACAAATATTTTTACTGATAAGACTTGAACATGTCAATTTAAGAGCACGTTCCATCGTTTCTCTTAGCCCTGTGTGAAATTGAAAAATATGAATGGACAAATATGAATTTGTCATTGTTTGTCTTCAATTGACTGAAGGCTCGTACCGAGCTAGTTTGCTTATAAGAGAAAAATACAGACCTTTAAAAGAATAAAAGAAAGCAAAAATAATTATATTCCAAGAGATGGTAAGTTTTGTTTGTAAACTTTCAAATAATACATATGTATATATTCACCATATCTTGATAGTGGCCTACATGTTGGGTGATAGCTTACTGTCAATTATGTCACATGTAATTAATTTAATTTTCTATACCATACACAATAAAAAATTTTAACATGGCATGAAAACGACAAATAATTAAAACCTAGAATAACTAAAAGTGAGTTGTTACAGTATATTTAATCATATTTATGTTTCTCTTTGTAACTTCTCTATTATCATATTGTTTCCCTTTCAGGCTATATTAGCAAAGTAAATAGATCTGAGCAAGCTTTGGCAGAGGAGGAAAAAGCATCCAAGCTCATGGTCGATGGAGATCAAAGTGCTAAAACTGTCACAGAAGTATTGAAAAGCTTGCGAGAAAGAAAATCAGTTACCCATTTTCTATGCAGGAGGTTTACGGATGCTCACACATTTACTCAAAGATGGTTAGAAGTCACGTTTTGTTTATGTTAGTTTGTTTCTTTCCACCTTTTTTCTTTGATAACATCAATTTATTTATCCCCATGATCAGCAGAATACCCACCACCAACAGTAGATACAGCAGCTGCATTATATTTCTAAACTAAATGAGAGTGGCCTCCAAAGGGGTGTTATTAAATTATCCAATGTATTTAAAACAGTATTCTTACATAAATTCATATGACATTATATTATATACTTTCTGCATTGTCATAAAAAAGTTTATAAGACTGCAGTGAAGTTTGTATTCTGAATTTTAAATAACCTATGAATTAAAGATGTTCTTATAACTATCATATGCAAAGAATTAACACAATATTTTTTAATTAAAACGTACTTTACATATTAAAGCTTGTATAGTTCTTTTGTACAGTTGATTCACAGACTCTCTTTCGGACCCACAATGGCATGAAGTTATTTTCTGAGCATCCCGTGATCTCCAGGTATTGATGTTTAGATATGTGTTGCAATTACGTATTTTACATACTATTTTACTATGTCCTTATATCTTTTTGTTCAGCTTTTTCCGGTCTTTATCTAAGTCTTTGGGAATAATAAGTGATGAGAGAAAATAAAACATGAAATAGAGACAAGATTGTGTGTTAAATTCAATTATCAATCTTATTTAAGTGAAAGCATCTTTTTTTGTATTAAACATAAGTAAAAAACCTGATGGTTTGTACATTTCATTATTATTAGTTAAATGTTTTAATATGATGCAGGTCTAATTGACTCTTTTGTGTTGTTGTTGTGTTTCTTTTATGATTTTGTTAATTGTACATATATATATATATATATTCTTTATATATATATATATATATATATTCTTTCTCTATCTGCAGATGTTTTTCTTCATCTAAAGAAACTTTAACTCAAGCAGAAAAAGATTTGGTTTCATCAGCTTGTGCCATGCTTATTGCTGCATGTAGAGATAATGGTGAGAAGATAAAAGTCCTATTGTTGTTAGTAATGTTAATTTCCTTTTCTCATTAATATTTTTTATTTTTTTTTACCATTTTGCTGTCTGACTGTGTTTTACCATGTACCAATACTTTTCAATATAAGGGCAACATTTTCACATTTTTTAACTTTCTACAAAAGCTTATTGCTTTTAGAGAAACAACTTTCAAATAAGGCATCTGAAATTCATCTTTTTTTATAAACCTAAGGTAAGCTTTTTCTCTGTTTGAAATACAGCTTTTTTTCCTCATTGAACACTTAACTAGAAATCTTAACCAATTCACTTAGATGTAACCTAACTCAGAATCACTCATTTTAATGTTATTGTAAATATTGAATTTCATTTATTTGTTATTTCAGATTCAAACCAAGAGCAGTTATTCACCATCACAGATATTACCTTGCACCTCATGTCAGTCTTAAAAACATCTAATAAAGATGAAGGTCATCAAATGAAAGCCAGTTGTGTCAATCTCTTGCATGAGATTTCTAACACAGAAACTGGAAGGACAGTCCTTTTTAAACAACTTTGAGATTGAAAAGTAATCCATGTGATTTTTTCCTACATGCAGTTGAACCATAAGATAATTAATGAAATATAGCCAACAGCGCTGAAGAAAAAATAAAGAAATGAAATGATGTAACATTTTGAAGAATGTATTGACATGCCTTCTAATACTCAACTTTTTGAGTTGATGCTGCTTTTCAATATCGACGGTGAAAGTCGCAAACCATATAAGTCTAAATTTGGATGTTTTAAGAAAATCAAAGAAAATTATGCTGCGCTTTTTAAAAAAAAAACTAAACCCAATAGGCATACAAGGATTGTTCATATGGTTATTATATGGGTTTCTATTGGTTCTTGTGCCACGGAATCCTAACTAGACGAAGCATAGGGCTTTCTAATGTTAAAAGAGCTATTAAAAAAACCCAGGATGTTACTAATTTTAGACTTAGACGGTTTGTGACTTTGACTGCGGAGATATGATTTCCATTCATTAAGTGATTTGTTTTTTTTCATCTTGTAAATGTATATATGTGGAGAGGTTTATTTTTGTTGTCAGGTCTATTGTATTACACAAGCATGCCCGTAAATAATGTTGGATCATAATTTTCTCTATTATAAAGCTGGGTCTCTTGAATATTGACAGTGGTTAACTCAGAAACCACTGTATCGGTAAAGGGTGATATCAAGTACAATCATTAGTTCTTCTTCTTCTCTCTTTTTACGTTGAGTTTCCCATTATTGTCGGGGTGCGACGTGGGTCGGTTGTGAATGACTCTTCTCCTCTTAGTTCAAATTAGTATTTGATGCTGAAGTTGCGCAGCTTTTTACGTAGTACTCGATACTGAAGTTATGCAGGCTTTATATTGTAATGACCGGAAATAAAGAAATTAGATCTAGTAACAATAAAGAGTGTTGTGGATCGCAGGCAAAGCAATCTTTTTACAATTAAGTAAATTACAGACTTGATCCAAGAGTTTATTCGCTAAGAACCTAAAGCAGGCTATTTGGAATCTACATGAACATGGAGGCTGTGGGTGCAGTGGTTCCTGAGTTATAAGTGGTCAAAGTTAGAGACGTTCAGCTTTATAATATTATATAGATTATTGGTATTGTTATTTTATTTGTCTTATAACTTTGTTTCATTTGGAAGGAGAGGAGGGAATTTACTACAGCAGTCGCTGGATAAAACACACTCTGTATAAACACCCGCCTACATCTGCTGACCGAATTTTTACTATGTAATAAAAGTGTTCTCATAAACACACAGTATGCATAAAAGTACACTTTTTCCTGCAAGCTCAAAGGGTGTGCATTTATCCAGTGACTACTATATTGTCTTTTTTTTCATTGGATACCTATATCTAAATAAGTCTTCCATCTTCTTCTTTTGATAATAATAGGTTGATAGTGGTGTTGTTGACACTTGTGACTGAGGCTCACAGTTTTGCCGATATTGCAGCAGCTGTCCTCAACAATCTTGCCTTACATAAGAAGTACGTTCTTACTCTAACTATGTATCCCCATGTTTTTCATGCCAGGATGTATCAAATAAAATCTGTTTCCATAGCCGTTGTTGTGTTTTACCATGAAAACTTAAAGGATTTTTCAACATTGACATTGCTTTATAATGCTCATGTTTCTAAAAGGGAAATACTACCCATCATGCAATCATGTTATTAATCCTATGAACAGGAATTTTCTATAGTCCTGATTTTCATAGAAACATTTTTTAAATCAAATTCGATAACAGGAATATTGATATTGCTTATTTTATTGCAATTCTTTATGATAACTAGACATGCAAACCCTCAAACTTAAAATAATGCCTTTATAATTCATAACCTTGAAGGCATCTACTGGTTGACACTTTAAAGTTATTGTAAGAGTAGAAATAGGTTAAACGTGTCTTTACTTCCTAGTTTTAGTCAATTTACTGTAGCCCGGTGTTTAAGCAAGTACATGTAAAGCCATAGTATTAGTATCAGAGTTAATCTGTTGGTCTTGTGAGCTTTTTCCATCCAATGTTATACATTGCATACAAATGAACATTAACCTGTTTTTTCTCCAACCTTCGTAGGTTGAAATCTCTCCTAAGAGATGATATTGAGAAAGAAATTGTACCTGCTTTTGAAAACATATTGGTGAGGAGACTATTTTGCCAAGATCCAATATTTAATCCATTATCACTCAATTCAGTTACAGTTTCTACATTCTATTGTTATTATTATTATGTTCAAAGTATTCTTATACAAATATTTTGTTCATTTTTTCAAGACTTTCATTTAAGAAAATGTTAAATTAATGCAATATTCCATGTTTCTTTTGAACCGTTTGGCAGAAAATATGCTTACTAAATGAGCATACATTTGTGGCAAATATAATGTTTATGGGTATAACTGTACCTGCACATATGCCTGTGAGATTGGACACACAAGGATAATAAATAAAGCTGTCTGCCTTTTTTGTTTGAAACAAAAGGTGTCTGTTTTGAGAAAGGCTAAGTAAATTTATAAAGCTCATAGTATATTAAAATATGATAGAGAGAACTAGTATTTCTAACCAAAATTAGCATGAATGATGAGACTCATATGTTATGTGAAATGCATAGACTTATTATCTTAATCCAAGTACAAATTGATGCTTTTTTTTATTCAAACCTTTTTAAAAGCTAGAAACTGCTTATAACTATTATGATTGAATAAAATGTTAATTGTAATCTATTTCTAAAGAGACAAACAAAGATGTCACAGGCAAAGGTCACCCTGGTCACGTCAATGGCAATCAATTTGACCATGGACAAGCCTATACGATGTAAGATGGCCTCAATCACTTCCTTGTGGAATGCTTTGTGTGAGCAATTGGTAAATATTAGCTCCAGTCTCATATCAGAATGATGTTTCTCTACCTCTAGCTGTTACAATTTTCATAATCAGATATTATATTTCACTTCCGTTGTACAAGTGTATCAGTAGTGCTGTTGTCATTCTTCTGATAATCCTTTTTTTCTTTTTAACTTGAACATCAGATCAATCAGTGTCATAAAGATATTGATTTGTCAGACTGGTCATCTAGCTAGCTGTTGAAATCTTTTCTCGAGTGACAGACCAATCTGGATCTTTACTGCCAATGCGCTGTTGTTATAAATGGTCGTTTATTATAAAATCTGTAATACCCGTTTAATTAGAAAGTGATTGTTCTTACGGCTATCATTAAGCAGCCCTCAAAAAAGATAAACAAGTTGCGTTTGCATATAAAGGCATGTAATACCGGTTTAATTAGAAAGTGATTTTTCTTATGGCTATCATTAAGCAGCCCTCAAAAAGATAAACAAGTTGCGTTTGCATATAAAGGCATGTAATACCGGTTTAATTAGAAAGTGATTTTTCTTATGGCTGTCATTAAGCAGCCCTCAAAAAGATAAACAAGTTGCGTTTGCATGTAAAGGTAAGTATAAGTAGAATAAAAAGAATTCCTTCAAGGCCATTATGGCCTATAGTGAAGTTCCTTTAAGACCCATAGAGTCGAGCTTATCCCAGTTCCTATAGCATGAAACGGGACAGGTGATAAATAATCACCTCCTGGCCAGGACGCTAGTCGGACGTAGGTTTGTACTCCCAAGCTAGTGCTGGTACCCATTTCCACCTGGGTAGAGTGGGAAAATGCGTGTTAAGTGTCCTTCCCAAGGAACACAACATCGGACCTGGCTTTGCTAGGATTTGAACTCCGGACCTCATGATCCCCAGTCCGGCAGCCTAACAGTTTGACCACCAACGCCACACAGAGCCAGAGCTTATCCCAGTATCTATAGCATGAAGCATAACTGGTGATAATATTCACCTCCTTGACAGGAAACTAGTCTGTTGTGCCTGTGGTAACTTGGCATTATAAAGGGTATGGCTTTATAACGAAAACATCCCTTTTTCAGTATTACAATGAGGGGGACAATCAATATTTGACAAATCAAATAGAAGAAAAACGATCACTGACAAGACAATGGAGACATACTGCATGGTGAAAAGGTTATTGTAGTACAAATATTATATTATAGTAATAGTAATAGTAATACAAAATAGAAGAATCGCCCGGTCTCTTAGGTAGTCTGGAAAAAAACTTCTAACTCAAAATGGACTAGCCTAGGTTATGACACTGCTGTGAATCCCAGTTCTTGCCACTCAATTGGACCTAATCATGCCTACGCCACCATGCTATTGTCAGAATGATGCGATCTGGGCCTATGCCGATGCTACTCTTCATTTGGCTGACCTAGGCCTAAGCATTGGTTGTCAAACATGGTGTCCAAACTTTCAGTACTCTCATTCTCCTATAGAAGAAGCCTTGTGTTACTGTCTAGTGTCAGTCTCATTTATGTAAGTATAAGAGTACGTAAACACACATGGCAATGGCAGTCATCCTTGTGTCTGTGTGTGTGTGTGTGTTTGACTCCATGATCAAACTAGCGTTTACTCTTACCCGCTTGCGATATAAAGAGTGGTATTTTACAATAGGTATTAAGAAACGTTAATGTCAAATCATTGGTAAATGACGGTACATTGGAACGTCTCAAATCGGGAACCTGGGGAATTGGGAAACCCGGTCAATCAAGAAGAAATCCCAACGAACAGAATTTTTTCTATACACTTTACCTCTCTCTAACCGGGAAAGGTCCTCGGCCAATTGGGACAATTTTTCAGGTGTCAGTTCACGATGAGCGTAAGCCAAACCTACCAGGTGTCCATTTTGAAGGTGTAAAATCAGGCTTTGAGAGTCCAATAGGTATGGTGTTGACATGGGGCAGTGCTTTGAAAGCAGATTCCTGCACTGTCATAGCCTTTCATTGCCCGCTCACAAGGGTGGACCCGTGAAGAGATTTTACGATCCACCATGCATTTTTGATTGCATGTCTTACCTTACTATCATCAAACAAACCTCGACTGTGACACCACCAATGCATGCCACGTTTGATTTGATTTTAATCAACTGGTCTGTGGCTCAATAAATTGTTAGAAAGAGAGAGAGAGAGACAGACAGACAAACAGGGAGAGAGACAGACACAGAGAGAGAGAGAGAGACAGAGAGAGAGAGAGAGAATGTGTATGAGAGAGAGACAGATAGGCAGAGAGATAGAGGAGCGAGAGACAGAGATATAGAGAGAAAGACAGATAAATCGATAAACAGAGAGAGAGGGAGAGAGAAAGAGAGAGAGAACCAAAATTCCTAGATCCCCAGCAATTGGGAATCCCAACAAATCAGGCTGATTTTACAATTCACCAAGATTTTCCGATTGGAGAGGTTCCACTGTATAACGAAGTATTTCAATTTCATTGTTTTTGTATAGTGTCAGATCTGTACATCGGTGAAAAACTGGCGGTATAACACGGTTTGAATGTAGATTTTATGGAAGTTTGGTAGTTTGAGATTTCCGTGTTGGGGTTTGAGAAAGGCGTGTGGCTGGAACAAAGAGAATTAGAGGGATTAAAAAAACCCACTTAGAGAAGAGTTTGAGATAGCCGTGGATTGAAGTTTTTGTGTTCGAGACTTGCGTGCTGCACTGTAATAACATTTCCCTATCATTTTCCTCTTCCTTTAGAAAATATACAGTGGGTCTGGATCTTCCTCTCCACTGGAAAGCCTTCTTGGATTGCTTGCCAACATCACTACAGACACAAACTCTTCAAATATGAGTGACAGGGGTCTTGAAGCTGTCAAACCATGCTACAGCATTTTAAAATCTGACAGTAATAGCAATTCTCCAATGATACTTGCAAGGGCATTGAAAGTCATTAGTAAAATTTTGCCCTTGTGTGGGGCTGCTGTGTCCTTCATGGAAGAAAACAACCGATCTTTACTCTTTTTAGATTTTCTGCGGGTGAGTTATGGGAATTTTAGATGTTATGTAAGGTCTAAATTTCACTGAAATATCTTTAACTTTAAGGTTGTAAATAATACATGAAGCAAATTGATTCAATGTTATTGTTTTGAAGCTTATATATCTTTTAACAGTTACAAAATGGTGATTTTTTAAAAATTGCATTGTCAAAATAGTTGTGATCAAGAATTGGTGATAGAAAAATAGTGCTTTGGTTTTCTTTACTATATATGCCTCTTCATACTGAGTTTATTTTAATTGTCTTCAGGATCAAAATTCAGACCTGGTAAATCAAAAATCTTCTCTGAGGTGTTTGGCCGTTCTGACTGATCAAGAAAGTATTTGCATCACCATTGCAGATAACAAAGGTAAGTTATTCGTTTTATTTTGAAAATACATATCTAAAGAAGTTTCATTACACATTTTGTCATTTATATGAATTCAGAAACTAAATGGGAGAATTTTTCTTCTGACGCTTACAACATGATGTCAACTTGACATGAAGAGAATTGTGTGAAGAAATATTATTTGATGTATTTTGAATATGGATACTCCATTAACATTGTGATGATATCAAGGGTGATAAATCGCCTTAATTATTGCATTGCTACTGTTTAGAAAACATTACATTTTCATATTCCTAAACTTGACTGGTAATATAAGTGGTAATTATTAAGGTATACTTATATCCTAAGTGCTATGGTCCTCCTGTGTTTTAGTTTTTTTCACGTAGGAGTTTCTAAAAAGCTTGGCTTTCTTGTCTTCAAACGTTTCCAATATACATAGCCTCATTTGCTTATCTATAATTGTATGTCCCTTTTGTTCCTGCATAATTATTCACACTTTGCATTCAGGGAAAATATTTCGTCGTGTATTATGTTATTGCTATATGCAATAGGAGAAACAAAACACTGATTTACATTCAGTCGGGTTGTAAAATTACTTTTTCTTAGTTATGATTAGTACATGTTAAGGTTTCTGCGTAGATTAGAAGCTTTTTATGTTCATAAATATCAGTTGTTTTTGTTACAATGCATATAACAGGTTTGTACATGACAGAAAATTGAAGATTGCCACTGAAAAATCACAAATGACGCATTGTAGCTAAAGGCGTTTGAATGCATTTTATTTCATATTTGTGTGTGGGATTGTGTTTACAGTTTGTCTTGAAGAAGACAGATCCCACTCCGGCTCACTTCCTGTATGTCTGTTTCTGTCTCTCCCTCGTCTCTCTCCATCTCTGTTGGTCTCTCTTTCTCCTTCTAGCCTTTGTCTCTGTCCTTCTTTGTCTCTCTTAACTATGTATTATCCCTTCCCCCTCTCTCTTTGTTTATCTTATCAATCCCCACCTTTCTGTCAGTAGTGTCATGTCTCTAGCTGTGTCTTTATCTCTCTCTCTCTTACTTTCTCGATCCAACATTCTATTAGTAATTACCCTGCTTCTTCTTTTCCCTCCTCTTTTTAGATCCATCTCCATTTGTATGTCTATCTGCCTGTCTCTCTCGTTATCTCTCTCTGTATGTCTGTCTGTCTCTCTTCATCTCGCTCTCTGCCTGTGACTCTGTCTTTGTCTGTTTGTCGTCAGTCTATTTTTCTCTTCCTCCTCCCCCTCTCTCCCTATCTAGTATCTGTCTCTCTCTCTCTCTCTCTGTCTACCTCTGTGTGCCTGCCTGTTTGTTTCATTTTAATTGTCATTTTCTCTCTCTCTCTCTCTCTCTTGGTTGACAATGACCTGTATCTAGAATCCCTATATCTAAGTTAGACGTTTCAATCAGACACCTGACCTCGATTGTCAACTCATGATAGTGTCACAGCTGTTCTATCGCACTCTCGATGCTGCTAATAATGCTATGTACATAGCAGATTTGCAGTGACAAGATTTTCGATGCTACACATAGCGCATTTGGTTTTTGTTGGTTTTTACCAATTTTCGATTTTTCACAAGCCTGATTTTTATGTGGGCGTTGAAATAATTCTTTTTGTGGAAATTTTGCACATAGCAGGTTTGTGCATGACACCAACGATTTGCATGTTATTCCATACATATAATATTTGGGAAGCATGTAAAAGACCTTATGTCTCCATGTTATGCCCTGAAAAATATTGTGTAATTTAGTTCTTTATTATTATCCTGCAGGATTTCCTGATGGGAGGAAACATGCTTCAGTACATTTTTGTTTTATTCTGCTCAGGTACATCCATTTTTCTTCAACTCCTAAATCATGAGGATGAAAACGTCATTGGAAACGCTGCTCTCTGTCTGTCCCACATGTGTTCAATCAATAAAGTTTGCGCAAAGTTGACAAAGACAAATATCATACAAAAACTGCTGGTGCTAGCCAGAGATGGGAGAAATAAAAATTTACAATCAAACTCTGCCATACTCATTGGGAAGTTAACGAAAGGAGATGGAAGGTAAGATAAATACATGACTTTATTTTACGAACTTGTTGAACTTCAATAAACAGTTTCCTCTTATTTAATAATAATATTTAATTAATGCATTGCTGTACTGTTCTTTTTTATTTAGCTTTTTTCTTATTTCTTTCTGGGTTTGTCTTTAACTCTTTACCCAGCTGTTTGACTTTCCATGAATTGTGTGTCTTATTGTGATGTCTATCTTTTCTTCAGTAGTTGAATGACTCAATTCTTGAATAATTATAATAATAATATTAATGTCACAGCACATGAGTTATAATTTGATTATGGTTAACCAAACTTTGATTTTAAAGTGATTTATTAAATCTTATTGTTTCTCTTTTTTTATCTCTCTTTCTCAGTAGGCAGAGAGATTGATAGATAAATGGATAGATGAATAGAAAATAAATAGATACATAGATAGACAGACACAGAGACATATCCGCCTTCAAAATTATGCCTGGTTTCTATTTCAGACATTTGCAGCAGTTGAGAGAATTACATGGCGTGGAAATTCTTCATCAATGTATGAAACACATTGAATAATATGTCCATAATTGTGAGAAGAATGCAAGGAAATTAAAATACATGTAATGCTTCAATCTTAATGTTTATCTTGTTTCTGTTTGTTTTACTGGAATCTATATGCGCGCATGTGTGTGTGTGTGTGTACAAGAATGAGTAATACTGAGTAATAGATAAATAGGAAGAAGTGTGTTATGCAGTGAGTTTTACCTGACCACTGATAGTAGGTAGTTCAAACCAAAAACTTCAAGTGTAAGCAATGGAAACCAATTACTACCACTGAAAAGAACTTTGTTTCCCTCGGAAATTGATACCAAAATCATTTCTGTAAGACAATTTTAAACGAACATACGACATTTATAAATTTTGAAAATGTGGTTAATTTGTGAAACGGGCCAAAACACCAAATTTAAGCTCTCATATCTCGCAATAACGATCTTTCACAAAACTCAAACTTGAAGTCATGAACATATAGAACAAACCTTTTTTTTTTCATGCCTCTACAAAAACTACAAGACGGCTTTTTGATGTAGAAACATTAAAAAAAATGCAAAAACAGCATAATTTGTCTCTACACATTGAATCAACGACACATACACACGGCCCGAGCGGAGAGGCTCAGTCCGTCCCGCTTACTATAGTATATCTGGTAAGAAAGCTGTGCCTGGTTTCGGTTGAGAAAGCGTTAAACAAAGCATTTACATGTTTACTCAGAAAGTTAAAATTTAATGACACTAGTATATTCTAATGCAACGCTTTCAAGTTGTAGGTTTGTTTTTTCTGATTTTTATGTAAATGGCTCTACAGAGTGTTTAAAAACTTTAAAAGTCTCATACAAGCTCTTAACTTTGACATCAGCCGGTGTGATGGGTATCATTGTAATGCTTACTTTTTAGCACAATCTGATTTGACCAATCAGAGCCGACTATCATTCACTTGAATAGAGCTTTCCAATGGTGTAAGCCATATTACGTTACTATGTTGTATAGAGGAGTGGGGGCAAGGTGAACAGGATCGAAAATTAGCGAAATATTCGACTCACCCTGTGGTGAACCGAAAAACCGACTACATACTGATAGAAAGATGGTTAAAGAGGAGCACGGTTTGAAGTGATTTAGTTGCATTCAGTTCTTGTGTTGAGCCTTTATGTACACCAAATAAAAAAAAACGAAATTCACCTGGTAAAGACGAAAACATGGATAAATGTCTTCAATAAACTATTGGTCTAAAAAAATCTGACAAAGACGGTCGTTGCTTCCTTTCTGTTGATTTTATTAATTCTGTTGTCATGTATAATGTATACCCATACACACTGTACCCCATAACAACAGCATTGTTACAGTAATCAAAAAACCATAAGGACACTTCAGTAATTAATGTACACAACACAAACTTAGAAATGTACGTCTGTGGCCTAGTGGTTAGGATGTCGGACTTGGGATAATAATGTCTCGGGTTCAAATACTAGCAATGCTAGGTCTAAAGTTGTGTTCCTTGGGAAAAACACATAACACACATTTTCCCACTCAACCCAGTTGCAAATGAGTACCAACAAGAGCTTGAGAGTAATAAAAGCCTGCGATAGACTAGCATCCAGGAGGTGATTATCATGACCTGATCTACTTCTCACCATAGAAACTGTGATATGCTCCAGCTCTTTGAGCTAATGGCTTTCAGGAGTTTTTTTTCTCCTTTACATTTCAAATATATATATTTTCATGTTGCATAAGTTTTATAATGCCTTTTTTTATATGCCTACATGACATAGTAAAATTTTTAGAATGAGTAAATGTAAGTAGTGTCAGGAGAGATGACAAGTTAAGTATGTTGTGAGAAAATATTAAAATCACTAGACGACCAACAATAACAAAAGACTTGATTTTAAAACTTTAGACATCAAACAAATAGGAGTCTTGCATGGCACATGTTTCACCAAGACTGGTCATCTTTTAAAAGATAATACTGAACTCTAATTAACGATGTCCTTAAAATTATTAAGGATGTTCACCAGTCCTTAAAAGACAGTTCCGGATTCTTCATATCTATTTCCTTCCAGTCTGGAAAAAATTACTGGTGGTAAATGACCAGTGCGCTTTTTCTAACGCAGGTCGGAGTAGTTCAAACAACAGCTGAGATCCTTCTTTTCCAAGATGAAGTCCATCGTAAAGGTACTTGCGATAGTCCTGAAAATATGCAATAAAAAACTTATATTATATACTGTCATAATATATGTCTTGTTCCTAATATTGAAGTGTATTATTATACGTTTGGAAAATTTGGACCTGCCCATTACCCTCTTGGAAGACCATCACTTATTGATTTTCATAAATCTCTGCCATGTTGTTCTATCTATAGCCTTAACACAACACCCCCCCCCTCAGCTTCTATCTTTACTCTCCTTTTCCACTTGCCAACCATCACATCTGCTTGTATTATAACACTCAGACTCCTCGCAGAGACACATCCTTGACTTTTCTTCTTCTTCACAATAACTGACCAACTCAACTCTTGAGTATTACTTTCAGCGCATATGTTTTGATTTACTAAAAATATTACTCCAACTTTGGCTTTAAAGTTTTAAAGTTTTCAGTGCTGATACTCAGTTTTATTTCTGCCGGCAGTCCACTCCACAGCCTTACTGTATTAGGTTAAATGAGTGCAGGTGACAATCAATGTTTGAGGATAGAGTCATGTATGTTTGACAGCCTGATCTGGTTGTTCTTGAATGAAGTTTAGTTGATCTAATGGTTATGGACCATTCATAACCTGAATGAAAATATTAATTTTATTTCTGGCTCTATGTTCTTCTAAAGGAATCCATTGCAATTGGTTCATGTTGGTTTTTGGTCTTTCCTTTATTATAATATTAGTATTAGCCAAAAAATGGAAAACTTACTTCAGCTTTCAGCATTTCTCCACACAAGTCAATGCCAGTGACTCCTATATCATTGGCTACCTGTAAACAGGCTTTGGAATATTTAGCTGATGTTTCAACATCTCTTGATAAAACCTTACCTGAGAAATGTATTTCATTTAATAATAATTAATATGAAAAGTGAATTCAATAATGTCATGAAAATAGGTAAACAGATACACATTAATATTGTCATTTAATTAACCCTAGTGAAGACCTTTGAAAGGATAAAAAATGCATATATGAAAATCCACTTTGGACAGATTGAGATGAGATGTGATTTTTTTCAATTCTTCAATTTTTACTCACTGTATTTCCAGGATTTTTCAATAAGCTCCCCAAAATTGATATTTGAGTCCAAACAATACATTTTTTCTCTTTTTTTTTGTTAGTCAGACTCAAGCTCTGCATTATTTTTGACCATCAAAAAATTAGAACATACAACTCTACTTCGATATAACTCTCAAGACCAAGTTATGTAACATAAGACAATCAGTGAAAGGAAAATTTAAAATAAAATGTCCAAATTTCAGTTGTGTTCAGTTTGTTTCTTTTATTCCTTGGGATTTTTTTTTAGCATCAGCATGAGTATTCATCATGTACAGGAATGTACTTTTTGAAATTACAAAAGCAGTGGAACATAGAAAAAGAGAAATACGCAAACACAAATAACAAACAGCAACCCCCCGATATGATGAAATGCACAACATCGTCTGCTATATATATTATATACATTACCTTTCTGTTTGCAATTTTCAGCCCATGCCTCAACATCAAGAGCTGGTGGTGCTATTAACATGATCTGCGTCAACGCCCACTGTCTGAAAAAGAATATATATGCGTTAAATTTACAGCCAAACATCAGTAAAACTATTTTACCCAGCTGATCAGTTTTTAATTCATTCCTAGTTTGACTATATCTTATCCATCTCGTTATCTCCTTCTAGTCAATAGCTCAAGTGATGACGTGGCTGGTTTGATTTAAAAAAAAAAAAATCTATTGGGGCATCGAGAAAACTGTAGTTTTAAAAACGGATTTTATGTTTGTAGTGGACCTAATTTCTGTACTGACTACACGTTTTATAGTTTGATATTGTAAATCTGTCAATTGTCTAGTCTCAACTTAAAGTTCTCACTGTTTTTTATCTACTTGTGTCAATATTTTTTGCCAAATAAAAAAATATTTCAGTCTCACAATTATTGGCCCTAAATGTTGACAGAGTGGCGATCTATTTGAGGATAAACGCTGGCAGTTAGCCACTTATAAGTAATTCAATCATATGAACTTTGGTCTATACAGAACACAGTGTCTAGCTTTCTAATTCAGGGAGTTTCAACATATAAGAATAATAGACCACAACTTGAAAATTACATAACAACCATATGGTAAGAGGTAAATACTACGGTATGAAAATGTGACATTTTGCCTCCAAATGCAAAGATAAGCATTTTTATAAATAAAATCGAGCATAAAACAGTGAGTACACGTGGGTACAAAATCACTAACTTTCAGTGGTTTAAAAGCATAGAAGTTAAAAAAAAATAATAATAATGGAAATATCGGATCTATTTTTAGATACCTTTGTGGAGGATACAATATTTAAGAACAGGCTTTTGCACATCTCACATTATGATCTAGAAAATGTTTGCATTTAGCTTGATTATGTCTATAAACTAAAACATAAACACAGATAACAAAATAAGACTGGGCCTAAAACTTGAGGTCCCTCGTTATAATTTATAAACGTGGTTTGGATCTAGAAGTGCATGAATTTTTATAGCGCTATTCACGTAAAAACATAAAAGAAACAATGCAGAACTATTAATTTGACTTTTAATATGTCTTTATGACCAGAAATGTCACTTTATCTGGAGTTTTTTATCGTACACCCCGCCAAAAAACCAAAACAGACTACATCATGTATGTGTATCTTTTGATATAATATACGTTTAATAGTACAGAATTTGCAACATCTTCCATACCACGCAATAGTCTACCATCCCCTGTAAGTTTGTCTTGTACTCTTCCAAAGGGAACATGCTGGCCCTCATTAAATTCACAGATTGCAGCATCATTGGCACCCAAGAATATCGTCAAAGCAACTATATCCTTCGCTTGTGTTTCATCTAGGACTTTTGGCAAGACATACTTACAATGACGGGTATTATACCCTGAAAAAACCTCGTAGAACGACATCACAGCGTCTATACAAGAAGTAGATAAAGATACTTTTAAAAAATCTTTTAAAGAGAATCCAATCACGTGTTTAGCAATTTTACAATATCTAAAAATGTCTACTCAGGCCAAAATCAAAAGTGATACACCCACACTACAGGATTCTGTAGCCTTCACCCCATTTGCTTAATTGTTTTTGTTTTGAAAAAAAAAACAAAACAACTTCTTGATGCATTATAAATTATGCTGAATACTACAAAATTGAGAAGAGAAAAATAAGACAAGAAAAAAAAGAAATTGCAAAAGCCATGGAACCATTAACAAATCTGAAGAGCCATTGCAATTAATTGTAAAATGATTTTTGACACATATATTTTATACCTTTCGTGGTTGAATGTTGATTAGCTGAACCCAAAGTCAAAATTCAAGTTCCCTGGCCAAAATTACCTTTTTCTTTTTTTGACTGACAAATTGAGGTTACATTTTAAGTCATCTCATAATGTCAAAGACTGTGTTATTGTATTTTTTGAGTTAAAAAAAAAATTATCAAAGAGTTTTCGTAATGAAAAGGTTGTTTGTAAATGGAAGTCTGCGTCACTGGACTGATTGAATGGTGAGAAAGAGGTGCTGTCTTTGAGAGGGTTTGGACTGACTTTTTAGTGTTAGCGTTACTCAGGCGGATAAGGCCAGATTAACCACATGAAAAAGAAAAATATGTACATGATTAAGATTTTAAGAAAGAAACAGTAAACAAAATAGAAAAATGCATCTATTATATTATATTATACTATATAATAATGTCAATCTCTTCATTTGTTTTAAATAGTTGGATCAGGTTGTTTGTTTGCCTTTTATGGTAAGTAGTGATATAGTAAAATGAAAATACATGAGACATTTAAGAAATTAAAGACTATGATGAAGGCCTACCTTTGGAAATGATCACCAATCAGGTTTGCCCAGCCAGTCAACGTAGATAAGGAGCTCTGTTAGAGAGATATCAATGATTTTAAATCCATTTACTAATTTAGCTATTATAATTTAGTTCACAGCATGAAACCTTCCTTGCTGATAATTTATATAAATAACAACCTTCCAAAACACAAATTCATATAGATCTATAGACCTAACAAATAACAAGAAAATGACAGTGAGGCAGATGACCTCAGAATCAACTGCTTTTTACATAACATGTCAGTCATAATATTTAATAAAGCAGTGTGATTTATATGTCCTGAGATTAGTTTCTAGGAGAAATTCCAAGCTACTGACACAAAAAGGTTCTGTCCAGGGAGGAGAGAGAGAGAGAGAGAGAGAGAGAGAGAGAGAGAGAGAGAGAGAGAGAGAGAGAGAGAGAGAGAGAGAGAGAGAGAGAGAGAGAGAGAGAGAGAGAGAGAGAGAGAGAGAGAGAGAGAGAGAGAGAGATGTATACAGTATATGGAGATAAATTATTTATTCACATGGTACAAAAGAACAAAGTTATCAGAATCAACAACTTTATAAATATACTCTTCCATTCCACACTCATGACACACATTCCTATAAAATTAGGTCCTTTTTCACAACTTTTTGTGATGCCGATTTAACTTCAACCTGAAGATCTGCCTTTTTTTGGGGTCAACCATGGGACTTCACAGGCGGCAACTTGACAGCCGATTCTAATGACGAATAACATTTTTTTCTCTTGACAGGTATTCGTCATTCTTTGGAATAGTCATTTGAATTTGATTTTTAAAAAAGGTTTATTCGCTGTATAGAATCTACAGAAGCGCTTATTTTCAGATCCCAGATTTGCGGTACATCCATTTGAACATCCATACATTGGAAAATTGAAAGAACTTATATAATCTAGATCTAGATCTAGATCTAGTAAAAGATAAGTAGGATTAGAAGGAAGAGAAACAAACCTAGATCTACCTGTGTTATTGAGTCCCCAAAGAGAAAATCTTGGGCCAATTTGCAATACCCGCTTTTGACATGGCAACAGTTCGCACTGACACGTCTAGATCTAGGTCCTACAGTTTAGTAAAGTGGATCCACTTCTGTTTTCAAGAGTCTTACTTGCTGCCTTTCGTGAACTATGAAGGTCTAGAGCTAGATTTTTAAACTCCAAATTAAGCTCTAACTCTATCTCTCGAAAACCGTAAAATTACCGAAGGAAGGAGCAACATGATTATTGTAGTTTCAACATTAAAATTTGTTGCCGTCCCTTTTTCATCGAAAAATACAGTATCGAATCGAAAGTTAAAAATACGGAAGTATAAACAAAAAGTCGAAGACCACATTTTAAAACGTCTAACAACAGAGAAATGAGACTGCTATTTAAAAAAAAAAAAAAAAAAAAAAAAAAAAAACCCACAAAAATGTAATGTGCTTTTCCTCGACACTTTGTAATGACCCCTTTCACTAAAAAGTTAACAGATCAGTGAGATACAGTTGCACCAATTCGGGGCGGGGTCGGATATCACGAGCAAAGTGGCTAACAATCAGCCTATAAAAACCTATATAATCGGCCCACCCTTTCTTAATTTACTATTTATCTGGAGGGAGATCGGATTTGATTAATTCAAGGAAGCTCTCACACATTCACTTAACAGTCCTAGAAATACTTTTACCTGTTCAATAAGTACGACACGTTATGAATGGGGCCAGTCGGCTTAGCCCATAGGTCTTCAAACTGCAAATAAGATAATAATATTCAACTAAATGGGGCTCCAATGTTATAGAGGGACAGTCTCATTTTCGAGAAAACCATCGACGAAGATCAGGGTTCTGACAGATCATTGAGATCCTTCAACACATATGTACTGTATTAACTACTTATTGTCGTACTATATTCAACAATCAGCCTTTAATTAAAATGTGTCAAAATGTTAGGCCAATCAGCCTTACTACTTTCTTGAAATTCAGATATATTCAACTCGAAGGTCATAAAAAAAACCTACTTTACTTTAGAGCAATATGACATCCACGATAAAGAACTTTTCCAGCTCTCCATGATTCTTGAATTGCGGTACCTGTAACTCTCCTAATACTCTAAAAACTTGGTCTACTCATGCTCTCAAATTTAATTTTCGATAATAATAATAATTAAAAAATTATCCAATAAGCAAACAAAACTCGTAATATTAGTCGTTGAATTGAATGTGTGTAGATTAAGATTTAAAAGAATATACCAATTGGGCCTAGTGTTCCAGTAGTATTTTTATGGGCTTAGGGTCGAAATGGCACTTATTGAATCTGAACCAAAAAAGAAAAAAAGAGTAAAGAAAGACTCACGACAGGAGGTATGTTTTTGTACTTGTCAATGCAAAGAGAATGGCATGCCACCCACTCGAGAAGTAGCCTTGATGATGTCGTAAACAACACACTGCATCTTTTTTTTTAAACAGTCATAGTGGGAGTCACAGACATGCTCCTAACTCCTAGAATCATCAATGTCATCTTTACAACCATCTGGCCACCCACCCGCCCCCACCCCTCCCCCAACCTTCGAGAATCAACAGACATAATATGTAATATGCGTCACCATAAGTACGTACAGTCTAACTTGTCTAAAATGGAATCGAGAGGGAGCA
>JAXRKP010001447.1:62500-67500 GCA_037039925.1 Doris montereyensis
TTGTATAGAAGGCAACTCAAGGATGAAGCTACATACTTTTCAAAGATAAGAAGATGACTGTATTTTGACACTTACTCAGAGTACATACTAAAAGCTAAAAGAAAACTCAAAAGCAGAAAAACTAAGAAGACTGGGGGAAAAGGTTTGAAGGAATGTCGTTAATAAATACATCACGCTTGATAGAATGCTTTTAATTTATATTTTATCATCTTATTCTTTAGTAGAATAAACAATGTTGCACATTATACAAAAATTGCAGACCACAACAATAAATTCCATACATGTATTTTTTATTATGTTCATCCTCATCATCATCATCATCATCATCATCATCATCATCATCATCATCGTCGTCGCGTCATCAAATTATTATTATTATTATTATTATTATTATTATTATTATTATTGTATTATTAAATATTATAATATTATTATTATTATTATTATTATTATTGTTATGATTTGAATTATCAACAGCTACAATTATAAATATTTTTGTTTGCTTTCCAGCTGAAGATCGGCCTAGCATACCCGCGGTAAGGAAGAGTATATCAGAGAAGCCTTGTCAATACAACTTTCAACATGGCATCCATGTTTTTGTTGGGGGATCTTCATAGAGAGAGAGCGACTCTGTGAGAACGGAGAGTTTTGTTTCTTTCTTTGGTTTTCACTTCTTTAGGAGAGTTTTTCTTTATTGTCTTTCTTTTTTCCCCCCTGTCTATTCTTCCTCCCTTCTTTCCGAATCCTTTCTTGTTGTTGTTGTTGTTGTTGTTGTTGTAGTTGGAAAAGTTGTTTGTCTTTTATCAGACCCCAGACAAAGACAGACATAGAGGTACAAGCACTAGCTTTTCAGTAAAAATCTGCGTCAAGACTAGTGTCCTGGTCAGGAGATGACCATTGTCACCTGTTCCACAATTCGCTATGGAAAACGGGATAAGTTACAGCTCTATTGGCCGTAATTTATTTACTTTATTTGCTTTTAGAATAGATACTTTACTTTCATATCGGACACCCGAGATTTTAGAAGGATTTTGAATGAAATGGCCTGCATGGGGGATACATGGTGTGCAGTCGGTGAGACACTGCACTTGTAGTTTTTGTCCATGAGGATCATCTTTATCGTTATCTTTATCTCCTTACTAGACGAGACGTGTATTCGGCGGTCCAGAGGCAACCTGTGGGCCTCTCAACAACAAGGTCGTCCGTTGAAGCATCGACGGTTAGAAATTTGTCTCGACCAAAAGTTTTCTTCGAACAGAACCCATCCCTTGTGGTCAAGGTAAGTGGATCGAAATCGACAATAAAAACCTATCGAGATCGACCACTTATCTAGATCGATACCTATCGAGATCGAGTTGAACGACAACAAAGGAAATCGTGTGTATAGATCGCAACACTCTCATGCTAAATATTCCTTGGTTGTTTACAGGGCACTCTGAAGAGGGTAGGATTTACTTTAATTTTGAACGGACTGCTATTTACTGTATATCACAGTCCATCAAGGGATCTATAACGTAAAATATTGCAACGAGTGTTGTGATCTGTACATTCACGATAAATAATGTACTATTAATTTTATTTCATCCGACTCAATGGGACTAGGTGTGTCAATCCACCTACCTGGGGTAGATTTTGCTCGAAAAAGCTCGAAAAGAAAATTGTTCAACCGTTGGATGGTACTCGAATCCATCCTCATCACCTTATTCAATAAAACAAATTATTATTATTATTATTATTATTATTATTATTATTATTATTATTATTATTATTATTATTATTATTATTATTATTATTATTATTATTGTTATGATTATTATCAACCTACTTATTCTTCTGCCTCCTGAAGTGCCTTCGCGGGAGCATCACAGAGAAAAAATGTTTGTTGTTTTTGCTTCTTTTTTCTTTCTTTTTCTTTTATTGTTGTTGTCTGTAACGAATCCTTTCTGTTGTTGTTGTTGTTGTTGTTGTTGTTGTTGTTGTTGTTTGACTTCTACCGAGACACCTGGGTCACATAACTTGGAGAAAAATCTGCGTCAGATATGACCAGGGGATGATTTCTCTGCAATTGATGGAAACGGATAAAAGCTTTTCGTATCCTTCTAGGATTTCTTTATATCGGACACCTGAGATCAGAAGGAGGAATGGCTGGGGGATACAATGAGTGTGAGGCTCTCTGATATTTGTTATCTTTATCTCCTTATACATTCGGCGGTCCAGAGGCAGGTGTGGGCCTCCAAAAAAAAAGGTAATTGAAGCATCGACGGTTAGAAATTTGTCTCGTTCTTAACAGAACATTTTAGAGACAAATCGAGATCGACCACTAAAAGATCGATACCTATCGAGAAAAGATTAGCGTATTTATTAACATTGAGCTGAGTGTTTGCGTTGTTCTTACTTACAAAATAATCATGCAAAGCGTGATGTCAGCATTCATCCGGGGGAACGTGAATACCTGGGGTAGAAAAAAAAAAAATAAATAAACGAGTCCTCTTATTCTTCTGCCTATATAAGTATAGTATAACGATTATATGACCAGGGATGATTTCTCTTGCAATTATCCTTCTAGGGGATTTCTTTACAGACGGCTTGAGACAAGAGTGTACATTTGTACATTATACATTGTACATACTTAACATACATAGAGACACACAACATACCTTACATATTATACATTCTTACTTTGAGAAATGTAATCATAAATATGTCACATTCACATACATAAAAAATACATACACACATACATCATAAATACATACATACATACATACATACATACATACATACATAAACATACAAACAGACATACAAACATACATACATGCATACACATACATACATACAACATACATGCATACATACACACAAAAGATACATAAATATACATACATACATACATACATAGCATGATAGATACATAGATATATACATACATACATAATACATACAAACATACATACATACATACATTCATACATACATACATACATACATACATACATACATACATACATACATACATACATTCATACATACATACATACATACATACATACATACATTATACATACATACATCGTACATACAGACATACATACACACATACATACATACAAACATACATACATATATACATACATACATACATACACTACATATACATACATGCATGCATGCATGCATACATACAAGCATACATACATACATACATACATACATACATACATACATACATAAATACATACATACAGACATACATACATACATACATATATATACATACACAAATACATTCATACATACACACATACATGCATACACACATACATACATACATACATACATACATACACACACATACATTCATACATACACACATACATACACACATACATACATACATACATACATACACACACACATACATACATACATAATACTCTTCTCATTGTGTCTTTGTAATGAAAAGATCGGATTGTTAGAAGCAGATATGGTAATTATGACTATTGATACTTTCAAAGCAAATAGAATGAAATGATCGCAAAGCACTGCTTTCTGTAGAAATGAAGACTCATCCTAGTATCCAAGAAAACAGTTGAGACACCCACCTCAGGTGGGATGGGTTTTAGATTTAAATGTCTCTGCTAGTCAGATACTTTTTTTCTCTTTCTTGCAGGCATGTTTATACTCTAGAATTAAATTTAATAATTTTAAAGCGTTTCGATTAAGGCTTTCAGTTTTTTTTTTAAATTCAGCGCGTCTTTGTCAGTTCGTCTCAAATTGATAAAATATATGTGTAAATCATGGTGCTTCCTTTGCTCACAGGTTGAACGTGCACCGAGTGTTGTGATCTGCACACCGGACCTCCTTTTTCATAAACTCCAATGGGACTAGGTGTCGATCCATCTACCTGAATCAGGGGTGGGGGTGTGGGGGGGTGGGGGGGGGGGGTGTAGATTTTACTCGAAAAATTTCGAGAAAATTGTTCAAACGTTGGAGGTACTCTAACCCACTACATTTTGGTTGAGAGGCCGACACCTTGCCTCTGGGTTAAACCGAGTCCCTCTTATTCTTCTGCCTCCAGTGTTCGGGGCATCACGAGAAGAAGCTTTGTTGTTGTTGTCTGTAACGAACAGGAGACTTCTGCTGGCCTTTCAAGCTTTGGAATCAATGAAAATAAATAGACCCATGCAACTCTACATCTAATTTTGAGCGAGTATGCACAGTTTCATGATTTTCAGTGCCGCATAAAATTCTGATTCAGCTTTACATGATCCAATTCTATATCCATTATAATAGTATTATAATATAATATATGCATAGATTACTGAGCTTAAACCCAACGAATTCTGATTTCTTGTTGCGTTTATTCCAGCACACACTTTGCCAGTCACATCCAAACGTTCCTGGTCGACCATGTCTGTGTAATATGACGCACTGGAACTTACTTCCCTTCTTCTGTGGCAGACCCCTTGATAACAGGTTAGTTAGAGCTGCGATACAACAATGAAAACATAGCACGTTGGGTAATTTTGCACTTTAGCGGCGTAAAATAAAGTGGGTTAAATTAGCACTCGTTGTCGGTATCGACTTAGACCTACATAATTTAGATATGAGACGAAAGAAATAATATATATCCACAGTCCCTTAAGGGGTGGGGGTAAGAATTCAGGGTATGGGATTGTGAATAGATTTCATCTCTATAATAATATGTAGATCTAAATCGATATCGTAACAACGAGTACAAATTTGACCCACTTTATTTTACGCCATCTGAAGTGTAAAATTACCAGTAGCACATGTCGTCACTGTTTGGCATTTCGTATAATATCTAATAAATCTTGATGGTTATGACATTTAGAAGGTGAAATAAAATAATTATAGTTCTTTGAAATCACAAACTTCATTCCGCCATAAGTTAATTGTTTTACTAGGGTTCGTTTGTGGATTTTTCAAATATCATGTTGCATCAGTCATGAAAAAGTACCAATTTCAATGACATC
>JAXRKP010001447.1:72500-97500 GCA_037039925.1 Doris montereyensis
AAAAAGCAATGATGTATTTCAACTCAGCACACTATGTCCATTACACCTATACATAAGTTAAATTGATAGAAACAAACAGGAAAATGTTCACCTCATGACCTTAATACTCAATATTTTAAAGATGATCTCAAACATGTTGTTTTTTTCCCTTCTATTTAGGTGATCGCAAACTCCCACGAAAGCCTTGCTCTCAGGTAAACAAAGCGCTGTCTTGGCAATTCAAGCCTCCCCGTGGGTTTTGGTCAACCGGAAATACCTGGAATTCTTTGATGTGCCAGCAACACGAATTTTCTATCCCCTGGGTTCAAAAGTGTCTCCGAGATACCACGATTTGGATTTTCGGAGACTCAAACGCCAAACAAATATACAAGGCTCTTCTTCGCTGGGTCCCATGCTCTGGTGCAGGACAATCACATCATGCTTTGCCATTTTGCTATGAAAAGGAAACCGAATCAATATTACGTACGCGATTCATGAAAATACAATTTATTCAAACAAAACAAGACCCATGCCCTCTCACGTAGGTCTGAGGCGATACGTGGACCTAATCCCGGATACTGGCAGACATTTTGTCTTCTTTCATTACTTTCTTCATCCGGCCAGAGCTCATCCTAGTGCTCTGTATTTTCGTCTCCGGAGCTTGAAGAGATTGATAGTCAAGCTGCTTGAGCGAAATCCCGAGGTCCACATTGCAGTTCGCGGACCTCACATTTCCACACTGCAAGTTATGAGAAACCATATGCTTGGAGGAGACGTGTTGGGGTATTTCGCAAAGGCTTTGTACCATGAAATGTTTCGGGATTTGAGAGACAAGATTATGTTTTTGGACGGTTGGGACATGACTGTGGCTATTGAAAATCCCTCGTACCATCCCATACCACAGGTGGCAGAGGAGTTGACTCGAACGTTCCTGTCCTTCAAATGTGACTAGTGATTTTGTGGAATTAATTGTGACATTATTATTAACAAGCATGATTTTTTTGTCATTCTGTTGCACCCCCGTGTGATACCAAGTGAGATTATTAAATCGAGTCATTATTCGATAATGAGGTTACACGGGTATGCGTTAACGTGGGTTGAAGAGATGCAATTAGGCAATCTGGATTAGTCTTTAATGAAATAATATTTACAGAAGTTAAGGTTGTTAAAATAAAATCAATAACCGGATCATCATATGTTCATCTTCCATTTAGAAGTAAATATATCGTAAATATAAAAAAAATTATGATAATAATTTTTTCTATATAGTTGTAATTGCTGTGTATTAACAACGCACAATAAAATTATACATCCAGAAAGAGTAAATCATTATAGTTCAATGAATGAAATTAATATGGATGGGATTACATTTCCTGTTGGAGGAGAAAAAGATTATAAACGATTTGAGAATAATAACACAAATGCTGCTTTAAATACATATACTCTAGAAATTAACCAACTAGATTCAATTTGTGTATTATATACTTCAAAACATCATCATAATACTCATCGAAGTGGTTTAAAGAAAGAAGGATTTTATATTTGGAAGGATAAAACAATTCAATGTTATTAAATGCCATTGGTTGATTAAACCAAGTCTTAAAATTTATCTTAGAGTTACTAAAAAATTTGCGGTATCATATACTTTCTTTTTCAGACTTTCTAATTCTCGTAACATTGTATACTGATTGTATATCTTTTTTATTAACACAATCATTCATCTAAAGCAAAAAAAAATTCATTTTCAATATGTCTCTTTGTTTTAATATGTTTGATAAAGTTATTAAAAGATAACAATTCTTTATCACATGTTTCACAGTACACTGGGTTTTTACTTGACATTTTGTGAGATTGTATTTTAGGTTAAGAAGGATAACTTATAATTTATTATTATAGTATCTAAAATAATGTGAGCAAGAGTTTTTTTATAAACTCCTGATATGCTTGCTTATATTTCTCTTTATTGTTTTGATATTGTTGTCTTTTTCTTTCTCTATCACCTTCCTCTATGACTATCTGAACAAGTTTTTTTCTGCTATAAAAGAATCTTTCTTTCTTTATCAGTTCCCATTCTACCTTTCGGTGTTGTATGGGTTCAGATGCCGGAGATGATCTTTCTCCAGAATGCCCTGACCTGGCATTTTCTGTTTCCTTCCAAAAAAGTTGAATTTCTATGCTTCAATGCCTCTTTTATATCTTCTTCCCACTTTCTCCGAGGCCTGACTTTTGGTCTTTTACCTTGAGCTTTAGCACTGTATACTGATGTTGCTATTCTAATGTCATTCATTCTGTTTACATGCCCAAACCATCCCAATTGATTTGTTTCTATCTTAGATTTATGCAATCTGCTTTGGTTTGATCTCTTATTGTTGTGTTTCTGATTTTGTCTAGTTTAGTTTTTCCTACCACTCTTCTTAGATATTTCATTTCAGCTGCCTGTACTCTACTGTATTCTATACTGTCTTAAGTCCAAGTTTCGCTGCCATAGAGGAGAGTAGGACAATAAACTGTATTGTATACTGCCATTTTGGTTTTTGTTGACAATTCTTCTTTACCTACAAATGCCTTTCTTATGTGGTTATATATAGCACTTGCCTTTTGGATTCTCTGGCTGATTTCTTCTCTTAGTTGTCCCTCTGAGTTAATCATTACTCCTAAGTAATTGTACCTTTGAACTTGTTCTGAATAATCCCTGCCCAATTTAAGATTTTGTGTTTTAGCTTCCCTAGTTACTAGCATTGTTTTGGTTTTCTTTGCATTTACTCTCATTCCTCTTTTATTGAGTTCATTGTTCATAATGTTGATATTCGACTGAAGGTCACTTTCTGATTTTCCAAACAGAACTAAATCATTGGCAAATGAAAGCATTGGTACATTTACTGGTTTGAGCTTCCACATACCCACATTCATTTTCTTCATTTTTTGAGGATACTTTTACGACTGAATCCATAAATGGGATAAACAAAAGAGGACTTAGGTAAACCCTGTCTTACTCCTATATCTACATCAAATTCTTCTGATACATTTCCAGCTACTCTCACTGCACATGTTGGTTTATTGTAAAAACGCTTATTGGCTTCTATTAAATGTTGCTCTGCATCGTGTTCGTTTAAGGAATGTCATAGTTCGTCCCTCCTCACGGTGTCAAATGCCTTTTCTAAGTCAATAAAACACAGATACAAGTCAATGTTTCTCTCAAAGGAATTTTTCTATTATTTGTCTAATTGTAAATATGTGGTCTTGAACACTTCTTCCTGATCTAAATCTACTCTGATGCTCTTCAATCTGATCCTCTACTCTTTCCTTAGTCTCATTTCCATTATCCTGGCATATACTCTTCCTGGAACGCTAAGAAGTGATATCCATCTATAGCTTGAGTATTCCATAGTAGATCCTTTCTTATGTATTGGTACTACCGTTCCCTTTTTCCAATTTTGGCACGTGTTTGGACTACCATGCTTGTTGGCATATTGCATGTAGTAGTTTGTCTGCCTCTCTCCCTTGGTTTTTAATCATTTCTGGATAAACTTGATCTGCTCTTGGGCTTTTCCTAATTTCCACTTTTCTTATAGCTGCTTGGATTCCTTCCATTGATATATCTACATTTTCAGCTGTCTCCACTAAATTACTTGTTACTCTCACCAACCGATCCCGTCATACGCTCCGGAGGGACCATGCAACTGGTGAAAATGCTTTCTCCATGTTTCCATGATTTCCTTATGCACTAGGTCTACTCTGATCTAGCTCTATCCTTAACATCTACTCCTGAGAAGATTAAAATATGATTCGGTCCTACATTTTCTATTCCTTGTCCTTTTTTCTTTGTTTCTGTAATGGCCAAAATATCTACTTTGATTTTTCCATTTCTGCAACTTTTCCATTTATTGCCCCACGTTCCAAAATCCCAGTCCGTATTCGTTTCAAGTTCGTCTTCAAAGATCAAGCCGGTTTTATTATATTGATTTTTTCTCTAAATCTGTTTGTTTTTGGATATGCAGGATTAGCCCACTGTACCCTAGGTGGCCTCGTTATTTTCTGTCAGGGTTAACTTCCTTAGCCTTTTGTCGTTCAAGAACAGCCTGTAAGGCATCAGTTTGTTTTCTTTCAGGGTTAACTCCCTTAGCCCTTTGGTCAGCCAAGACCTGCCTGCAAGGTAGCAGAGGACTCGTGGAGGGGGGGTCATCTACTCCCCGTACAGGTGCCTACCTGTCCACTGTCCGGAAGTCACTCTTCACAATTCGTTATTATTTTGATAAGATTGTGTCACATTTATTCATAATTTGTTGTTTCCTCCTCACTGTCACCAAGTCACACTTAACAGTTCTTTACTATTTTAATAAGAGGGTGTCACATTTTTCATTTGTCGTTTCCCCTCATTGCCGTCAAGAGCCACACACTCACAGCTCGTTATTATTATTTTGATAACATCGTGTCACATTTTCCTAATTTGACAATTTTTCACCTCACTGCCATCAAGTCACAATTCACAGATGATTATGATAAGTTGAAGTCACATTTTCTATTTGTCGATTTTCCCCCACCTCTCTGCTAATCAAGTCACAATTCCGTTCGTTATCATCGTGATAAGATAAGAATAATAACATGAAGAAATTATATTATAACCCCATAGGAACAAAAAACAAAACACATACAGATGAATAGACAGAAACAAACAATCGTTGGGCATCACTCAAAATAGCATCGAACATACGACGACGACCTCTGCGTTGGCACCCATCGCCTCGCCCTGAAATGAGAGTGCACTACCAATCATCTAAGCTAACACAGAGCTGCTATGAGAAATCGTATAACTACGGTCTGTCACTGAGCTCACTGCATAGACTCCAATTATTACAAAACAAGACCGCAAGAATTGTGACTAAAAAAACCAAAAACGAGACCACATCAAACATGTCCTGTAGTCACTTCATTGATTACCAGTTGAGACGAGAATCAATCAAATGGTCGTGGGTTCAAGCCCTGGTGGTTGAAAAGTTTTCTCGAGGTTTTTTTTTTTTCGAGTAACACCCCCCCCCCCCCCCACCCCCCCAAAGTCCAGGTAGATGGATCGACACCTAGTCCCATCGGAGCCGAACGATAAAAAGGAGATCCCGTCTACAGTTTACAACACTGTGCATGTTAAAGGTCCATTGGCTGTTTACAGGACAGTTCGGGCAAAATTGAAAATGCTACGGTACCAAAACAACCGAACTACTAGCTCACAATCGTAGTTATGGATGTAGGTAAAACCAAATCAAAGAACAAATATATCAAAAGAACGCTTCTTCTCGCGAGCTTTGATGTATGTTTTCGTGGGAAAGGACAAAGAGTGGGGTGTAGATAACCTGGTTGGTAGTGCGCTCTCTTATCATGGCGAGGAGACGGGTACCGACGCAGAGTATGTCGACAGTTCAATTCCATTGGTGCCCCAAAGATTGTTTCTGCATAATTATTATCCATTTATTGTATTTGTCTCGTCTTTGCTCCTATAGCACTTTAATGATCTTATTTCACGTTGCTAATATTATGTATAGTGGTGTCACTAGTGTCAGTGGCCGAGCGGTTAGGGTGCAGGACTGGGAATCATGAGGTATCGAGTTTGAATCTAGCAAAGCCAAGTCCACGTTGTGTTTTTGGGAAAAGACTTTAACATGCATTTTCCCCACTTTACCCAGGTGCGAAATGGAGGGAGGGAGAGAAGAGAGAGAGAGAGAGAGAGAGAGAGAGAGAGAGAGAGAGAGAGAGATTTGAGGGAGGGAGGAGAGGAGAGAGAGAGAGAGAGAGAGAGAGAGAGAGAGAGAGAGAGAGAGAGAGAGAGAGAGAGAGAGAGAGAGAGAGAGAGAGAGAGAGAGAGACAGAGACAGAGAAAGACCAGGAAGAGAGAGAGAGAGAGAGAGAGAGAGAGAGAGAGAGAGAGAGAGAGAGAGAGAGAGAGAGAGAGAGAGAGAGAGAGATAGAGAGAGAGAAAGAGAGAGAGAGAGAGAGAGAGAGAGAGAGAGAGAGAGAGAGAGAGAGAGAGAGAGAGAGAGAGAGAGAGAGAGAGAGAGAGAGAGAGAGAGAGAGAGAGAGAGAGAGAGAGAGGAGAAAGAGAGAGAGAGAGAGAGAGAGAGAGAGAGAGAGAGAGAGAGAGAGAGAGAGAGAGAGAGAGAGAGAGAGAGAGAGAGAGAGAGAGAGAGAGAGAGAGAGAGAGAGAGAGAGAGGATCACAACACTATGCGTACCCTATAGATCCTCTTGGCTGTTTACAGGGCAGTTTGGGGAAAACAATTTTTTCTAACCTGCAAAAACCCCAAGATCACCTTAGTTGTGAATGTGGGTAATGAAAATCAATCTCTCTGTCAGCACGCCCCTTTTCCCTACCCCTTAACTAATAAAGACGTGGATTTATACCCATGGTTTGCACTTGGTTTGTATTTTTTCAAGTTCCAGTGTGTTCACAAGACTTTTGCAACATGAATTTTTTATATTGCTTTCATTCACGTACAGCACCTGAAACAGTCGGATAAACGCACGCCCTTTGGGCGGCGCAGGAAAAAGCGTGCTTTTATGTATACGGTGTGTTCACAAGAACACTTTTATAATATTACGGAGTAAAATTCGGTCAGCAGATGTAGGCGTGTGTTTATGCAGCGTGTGCTTTTATCCAGCGACAACTGTACCAGTAAAAGTCGAACAAATATTCATGTCAAAAGACCTGTACCCTTACTAATGTTGCCATGATTCATAAGCCTCTCTAAGAAATGGGAAGATGCAGACTATATTGTTTGTTACTTTCTTGTCTCATTTTCTCTAAATAATTGGCAAGTTAGAGTGATCTTGTTTGTAGAGTGTATAGATTTTAAATTGTAATATTAGTATAGTATTAGTATTACATGTAGTAATTGCAATTTCAAAGTTTTTTGATGTTCAATCAGTATCAATTTTATATACCTTAGTCGTCATATAAATTGGTATGCATACTGTTGATTTGAATTGTAAATTAAAAAAGCGCCAATGAGCAAATATGGACAAATGTTGCTACCTGGGGAGCATGGTTGATGGCAAGGGAGTGTGGAAGTAGTGGAAGGTAATGTCAAAACCAGGATACAGAAGGCCGCGACAAGCATTTTTAAGCCTTAACAAGGTATGATCCAGCAAGAGTTTACCAGAAAGAAGCAAACTAAGGATATTCAACTCTAATGTCAAGTCAGTGCTAACATATGGCTCAGAAACATGGAGAACCACATAAACTACCCAACAAAAAATACAATCATTCATAAATAGATGTCTGAGGAGAATTGTCAAAATATTCTGGCCTGAAGTTATCTCAAACATTAATCTATGGGGAAAGAACTGGACAAGCCTCAGCTGAAAAGATTTAAAACAAAAGAAATGGAGGTGGATAGGCCACACGCTTAGAAAGGACCCCAACACAATAACACTCCCGAAGCCTAACATGGAACCACAGACAGGGTAAAAAAAGATCGAGGGTCGGCCAAGCGAACTGGAGGGAGAGATGTAGAAGGCAGGGCAAACATGGAAATGTATGGAGAGGCTGGCTCACGAGATAAGTGATTGGAGATTGTTTGTTGATGGCCTATGCTTCCCAGCGAGCTAAAAAGGCAGAAGAAGAAGAAGAATGAGCATATTGTATGGACATCAGGTGCTATATCAAATTAATTACAATATTATTATTATTAATACAGGTATTATTATTATTATTATTATTATCATCATTATTATTACTATTATTACTAACTTTAGGGCTTTAAAGAGTATATATTATTTATATTTTTCATTTCTATACCATTTGCTCTTGGTCTTTCTTCAATTCCCTACATCTAACCCCTCCCCTTTTATTTAACCCTTGTCATTGTCATGCTCTGCTTTTGCATTTGTCTCCCCTTTATCTTCGTCTGTTTCTTCTTTTAAATATTCTAGTATCTTTGATTCTATTCAAAATACTGCATTGTCCTAGTTCCCAGTGGGGAAATTGTTTTCTGGTTAAACAAAAGGACATGCAATAATGTACTAATATATATATATATATTTAATATAATAGATAGAACATATACTATACGTATAAGTTATTAAAACTATAATTCATTCATTCATCTTCATATTACATGTATTATCATTATTTAAATTGTTCCTTAATCATTGTTCCGTTTTTATCCCTTCTTCTTTTTGTCTTTTTGTCTCTCATTTCCCATTACTTTTCATTTTCATCTTTATCTCCTACTTGAATTTCTTCTTAAACATGTATGAATAATAAAAAAATTTTTAAGTATAAGAAAACTCCAGATTACAACAAAAGAAAACCGAAAAAAATAAAACAAAAAATCCCATAACAAGAAGACTTTCTAAAAAATGTTCTTTTTTCAGAAAAAAATCACTTTTAGAATAAAACAAGTGTCACAGACGAAAGGAATTATTGTTATATCAACATATCAATCTCTACTCCAGATTACAACATTTTCTTTAGTTTTAAGGTAATCAGTATTTCAAACAAACAAAAAACTCAGGGGAAAAAAACGAACAAACAAAAAATCCCATAACAAAAGAAGACACAAAAATGTTCTTTTTCATTTATTAAAAAGATAACAAATCGACACCCAATGCAAATTCAAAATGCATATAGAAAAACAAACTTCACCGATTTAATTTAAAACAAAAAGATCAAATAATAACTTTTAAAATCCTGTGTTACATCAGCTTGAAATTTGCACAAAAATGTATTGGAAGGGAATAATATATATATATATATATATATATATATATATATATATATATATATATATATATATATATATATATATATATATATATATATATATATATATATATATATATATATATACATACACATTTGAAGTTTAAGAGGAAAAGAGAGCAAGATAGATAGACAGACAGGCAAACAGACAAGTAAACAGATGTATACATATAATATAAATAATATGTACAGACAGAAAAAGGTAATAAATACATACATACAGAGAAAGTTTTTTGTAAATACATACATACACACATAGATGACATACATACACACATAGATGACATACATACACACACATAGATGATATACATACATACACACATAGATGATATACATACATACACACATAGATGATATACATACATACACACATAGATGATATACATACATACACACATAGATGATATACATACATACACACATAGATGATATACATACATACACACATAGATGATATACATACATACACACATAGATGATATACATACACACATAAATGATATACATACACACATACACACACACATAGATGATATACATACACACATAGATGATATACATACACACATAGATGATATACATACACACATAAATGATATACA
This sequence comes from Doris montereyensis, assembly GCA_037039925.1. NCBI lineage: Eukaryota > Metazoa > Mollusca > Gastropoda > Nudibranchia > Dorididae > Doris > Doris montereyensis. Next base: position 81,836 of record JAXRKP010001447.1, read on the forward strand.
TACACACATAAATGATATACATACACACACATAAATGATATACATACACACATAAATGATATACATACACACATAGATGATATACATACACACATAGATGATATACATACACACACATAGATGATATACATACACACATAGATGATATACATACACACATAGATGATATACATACATACACATAGATGATATACATACACACATAGATGATATACATACACACATAGATGATATACATACACACATAGATGATATACATACATACACATAGATGATATACATACATACATAGATGATATACATCATCACACATAGATAATACCTGAATATACTGTCCATATAGACTCAATTACATATATACATAGATACTATACAAAAGACAAACAGACTGAAAGACAAACAGACATAATCACAGATATACAGACATAGATGTACTGAGTAGCACAAAGAGAATAGGAGCGGAATGAGAGACCTGAACAAATCATAAGTTAATTAAAATCTTTGTTTAAAAAGACAAACAGAGTGAAGTAGACAAACATTGGCAGTTAATCACAGGGCATATACCCAGACAAACTAAAGTGAACAAGGAGAAACCAGCAGGAACAGCTTACAAATGCACTGAACAAAGATTGACCATGGCAGTGATCTCAGGGATCAATTCAAAGGTTTTTTATACCCACATCCTCAACTAAAGTGATCTCAGGGTTGTTGGTAGAGTTTTTAAATTTGCCCGAACTGCCTTATAAAGAGCCAAGGGATCTTTAACGCACACAGTGTTGTGATCTGCACACGCAACCTCCTTTTATCGTCAATCTCAGATAGGACTAGATCCACCTACCTGGACAGATAACTTTCTTTTAGTTGAGAGGACAACACATTACTTCTGGACTAGCGAGTCCCCGTCAATTAAAGGGACAGATAATCTATAAATATGACTGAGTTCAGCAGAAATGAAAATAAAAATATAATACCCCTTCTCTTGTCTCTGATACTGATACTGATGACAGGTGGGAATATAAGAATGTGACTACATGTACTTGTACGTTAAAACAAAATCTATACCATTATCAGATTAAAATGGAAAATACAACACAGAGAGTACAAAAAGTATTATCCGTATTACCATTACTATTGTTATATTATTTATTATTTTTTAAGTTTATTATTATTACCATTAACATCTTTATACTGTGAATATTATTTGTACCATTTGAATGTTATTGTTGTTACAAAATGTTACTGTCATGGTCATTATCCTGCCCCTCCTTTATTAAACAGACAAAAGCAAAAGAAAGATGAAAAGTATAGAAATAAGCACACACACACACACGCAAACATTTTTTAAACATGCAAAAATTACAATGTTGAACAGTCACTGTTTTCAGGTGAACTGATAATGATAAAGAAAGAAAGAATGATTTGTATTCTCAAATGTTTTAACACCAGAATTAAAAAAAAATATAAATATACACCAAATGCCAAAACACGTAATGTAAATCATATGAAGCATAATGTATAACAGTCATTGATGAAGCGATTCAGGGCTTATCTATTATCATATATATATATACAGAATCTCAAAACATGTTTACTGGTAATTAAAGAGTGTGACAGCCATCACAAATTTTCTGTTTATATTATAACAATTTGGAGACAAACGACGGGAGTTTGTTTTTTTTGCTCTTGAATCATATTTATACATAGCTGCCAACCTTTTCACATGAAACAACAGACTTTGACCAGGCAAACTAATTCTAGCTTGCAAGACGTCCTGTAATATTTCAGAAAACATGGACGATTTAACTGGAATTGTCCTCCTTTCTGGCAAAGCGTGACAGCATTTTTGTTAACTCACACAATGACATCTTTGAGTTTTCACTCCAATCTCTGAGTCTCGTGGTTAACTTTGGATTTTTAAACAAAACGTTAAGACACAAAATTGTTCATGTCATACAGAAGATAGCCAATGTAGCCCACACAATTCTAAAACGACCATCATGTAATTGAATGTGAAAATAACATGGTTAGCTCTTAATTAAAGTATAAGTCAAAAGATTTAGTCGCTCACAAGTAAGATAATATAAAATATAAAAGCTAACAAATAAATACACAAAAGAAAAATGAATAATGACATAAAAATATATGAAAAAAGATCTTGACTAATTTATTTTGATGGTGATTCACATTGTAATCATAGGAAGCAATTTTTAAGAATATTTTAAAAGCGTTTTGGCTAATCTTTAATAAATTTTGTCTGGTTCCGTTTTGTCCGTATATCTCACTGTCTTCATTTTCTTCTCTCTCTCTGTCTCCCTCCTTCCTTGCTCCGTCCGTCTTTTTGTCTATCTCTCTCCCTTTCACAGCCGCCATATGTTTCTGCCTTGTCTCACTCTCAGACTTCAATCGGTTTCTTTCTCTCGTTTTCCATCTCTTCCTTACTCTCTCTCTCTCTCCACAAATATTAAAAACAAAAAATCTCACTCACTTCATATCCCCAAGAGAGAGGTAATATTATATCATGTTAGTAAGAAGCAAAGGCTTCTGAGTAAGGTAGTTTAGACCTTTTTCAAAGACATCATTGCACACTTTTGACTTTGTGAAGATTTCATTTTGATTATTGGTCAATAAGCATGAGCAATGTTTCCCTTCTTTTGTTCCATAAAATATACAAATAGATACTTTCAAATTACTCATTGAAGTATCATCAGACAAAACAGTATTAATTAATAACTCCTCAAATCATTACTGTTTTGCTTCATTTTGTTACGATCCTTTTGAGTTTTTCTAAGGCAAAATTCAACATGATATTTATAGACTTAGATGTCCAAGAGTGATTTAAAAACTCATCAACAGTTGTCATCATCTTTCTTGAATCACATAGCTGCCAACCTTTTCAAATCCAAAACAAGACTCCGATCGCAATATTTCATAAAAATTCCAAGATTTTTCCAAGTCTTAATTTCTTCCGTCAAATTTCAAGACTTTTCCAGTTTTTCCAAGATGAGCGGGAACCCTGGATTATTATTTAACTCAGAATTTACCCCCATTACGGTAAATAACAAAAAAGTCTGCACATTGATCACTTGCCTTTCTGGAGAAATGTAAAAATAGTCTTGAGGACTGAGAATTGTGTCTTCAAGACTTAACCAAAATAATCTCGGAGTCTCTGTCATTGATGAAGGGTTTCTTTATGGGGAGGAGCAGGTTCTGGGAATGCTATTTTTGCCGAAAATGGGACAAATCTAGTCTATCATACTAGTGGATAGAGCAGTTCATTCCGTCATAATGATATCATAAAGAAGCTCAGTATCGATTCTTTGAATTTATACGCATTTTTTAGAAACAATACAGGCCTATCTTTCAACACAGCTATTATACAATAAAAGCCAGAAATATTATCTAAAGTATGGCAAGTTGGTAGTCATTTTGATCGCCACAATGAACACTATCCAAAAGAACCTTATTTGAGGATCTATTACAAATATTGCTTTAGATCGGCCGGAAGTTATGAACATATTCCGCGCACCTATTATCAAAAGGCACCATCTCAAAATGAGTAAAAAGGTGCTGGTGCACTTGAAACAGTATCAATAAGAAGTAGTTGAGAGCCTCTCAGGTTTTATGATGTTTCAAAGTATTATCCTACTCTTTTCTTAGGTTTATGGGAGAAAATGTATTCAAATAACAGAAAATAAGAAAAACACAAATATCTCAAAATGTCATTTTTGGACCGTTTTTCTCTAACTTCGCATTTTTTATCCGATTGACTTCAAATTTGGCACAAACCTTGCTTTTGATGCATGGAATAAAAGTATGCATGTGTTAAAAGTTATTTTATATACTTTCTGAAAAATGAATTTATTAGTTGAATAAAATTGCTGTAAATTGTAAACATTTTATATGCAACTTTCAACACACCATAAAACTAAAAGTTTGATAGATTCGTCCAAACCCATGCTTAGTTTTGTTCTATAGATGTAAATGAAGGAGTGTACCAATTTTGAGACACATCCCGAAATAATTGATGCACGTTTTACATTTTGAAAATGCATGTTATTTTTAGCGATGGCAACACCTGACAAAATTTCAGTTTCTCATATTTTCTCCTCTAATTTAGATACGTAGAACTCAAAAAATCGAGGCCCTAGTTGGCTTGCTCTATGGGTTTTCAAAATTGCTTTCACTACTTTCAGAACCCGCTCCTCCTCTTAAACAAAATTTACAGTTAACCCACATATAGACCCTTACTTACTTTTCAAGGAGGCAAAATATAGACGTATGGACTCAAAGCCAAGAAAACGTAATAAATATGCTTGTTACTTATTGGTTGGCAGCAATGCAATGACATTGATATCAAGCACAGTGGTTTATGAAGAACAACTTGTTTCAGTTTCCCAATACAATAGCCTCTGCCTAAGGGGCAACACAATGCAGTAACTTATCAGAATTCTAGTTCACATTATTTATGGTGGCGCCTGTGATCTGACCAAAATGCTCTAATGATGGTGACTGCTCAGCAAGGGTCGCGCGCCAATGTGTATCGTCCATAAAGATATAACTCGTCTCCTTCACCTGGTGAGTGTCTTGCGTCATCAACATCAAAGAGCCTGACACTGGCTAGAAAAAGCGGCTAGCAGAGATTTTAGTATTTTCTAGGCCTAAAACACAATGTAGGTCTACTACTACGACTTGTCCTAGACAGGAAGAAATGCAGTATTGCCGCTCTGAATTTGAAACTGCGTTTTATTGCATAGAATTTAACAGACCATTTGGCCTTCCGATAAAAGAAAAGCCAGCCCCTCAGCTGGTCTGAAGGTTTTGGAAGCAGCCCCATGGACTTGGTAATGAAGGAGGAAATAACCTGTTACATGGAAAAAAAAGGCGTCTTAGGCAGATCGGCCAGATTATTTGGCGGCGGTCTCTTAGACGGAGACCACTGTAGTAATGCACTCTCCAACCTTAAAGAAATGATTCTTATTATATATTCAAATAACAGAAGTCATACTATGAAAAGAAATTAAGATAGACAAAATAATTCTCAGCACAAAAATAAACATAGCAAGGCAGGTGAAAATGTATGTTTAACTAGGTCATTGCTGAGTGTGAAATAGAACGTTTTCAGCTAGTCAATTATCACAATTTTTATTATAGGGGAATCATAACATTGTATGACACATATTGTTTCACTTATATCATTTAACTCAAAATATTGAGATTGACTGAATTTTAAATAGATAAAACAAAATTTAAAAAACCAAGAATTCGAAAGTACTCAACAGAAAGTAATGCAAAAACAAAAAAATAAAAAATCACCACATGTTAGTAAAAAACCACACAAATTGTAAACAAACACTCAAACCCTATCCCCCTCTCCCAGCCCCTATCTCAAAATAAAGAAAACGAAACAAGAACGAGCACAATTTCAACGGAAGGCATTTACACTAGGCATGCAGGCTTCTTTTCAGTTTCAACATGATGCGGATGTACCATAAATACCATCATGAGAAAGTTGATGACAATGATAATAATGAAACTACAACATCAAATAGTGTGGCGTCGGTGGCCGAGTGGTCAGGCTGCTGGACTTTGGACCATGAGGCCTTGTATTCACATCTTAGCAAAGCTAGTTCTGATGATGTGTTCCTTAGGAAAGACACTTAACACTAAACACGCATTTTCCCAGCTTAACCCAGGTGAAAATGGATACAGGCACAAACTTGGAAGTAAAAACCTGCATTAAGACTAGCGTTCTGTCCAGGAGTTAATAATCATCACCTGTTCTGCTTGACGCTATAGAAACTGGGATAAGCCCTGGCTATATGGGCAGTAATGGGCTTGAAGGAATTTTACTTACTATACAATCTAAAATGGAAAGATAAAAACTATTGGAAACTTATAATATTGTGAAAAGGTTGGAAACAAATTTTTTTTTCAGTCAAAAGTCCCATGGTTTGAAAATGTACTGAATTGAGTTAAATCAAACATGTCATAGAATAACTCTATTGTCATTATTTACAGGTACTTTCTCTAAATTTTCATTTGTAAAAAAAGCAACAACCTCTACACCTAGGTTCTAGTTTCTTTTAATATAATTCCTGTGCATATATTATACATACATATTATACATATACACTTAAATATTTAAAATATATGCATTTCCCTATGATCACAGCAGTAAATGAGTTTATATTGAATTAAATACTTTTAAATCAATATATGAAAATGGAATGAAATTCAGTAATTACAAATAATCTCCATTCAATTTTTTATTGCTTACACTTACATGTTAAAACTCTGATGGTCTGAAGATTCTGTTGGGGATTATAACTTTCTAAACACTTTCAGCCGCAACAGATAATAAAACAACACTTTAAAAAACACACAAAATAACCCCCACAGCTTCAAATAAAGTCAAAAGACTCAAAGGTTCTCAGCAATTTCACTGTTACACCACCGAATCTACCTCAAAGTTTGTACAAACTTCTTCAAGTGTATTGATAGGGAGCAGGTTGTCTTTGTTTAAAAGATAAAAACCAAAAGAAAACAAAAAGAACACCACCCCCCCCCCCCCCCGGTAAATCTAACCTAAGCCACATGATGAAAGATCTAAGTAAACTTCCTCTCCGTCATTCAAAAGGAAATAAAAGAAGAACAATGGGTTAACAAACACAAAAATCAAAACACAAATTCCTTGCAGTTTGCAGACTAAAGAAAATGAGTGAGGGTTAAAGAAATCACACACACAATGTCAATATTGAATCATTGATACGATTTCATCACAAAGAAATTCTGTAACAATGTACAATATTATTCAGTAATATCCAAAAAATCATAAACAAATGAGAATTGAAGAAGAAAGGATGTAACTAAAATACCATGAACTAGAGCTAGGTGCTTATTTATTATGAATAAGGAAATTTCTTAGACTATCCCATTTCTCACTGTCCCTGTAGATATATGTCATAGAGGATACCAGAGATGATTGCAAACATGACTGCTCGTATTCAAACAGCCAGAGAGTCGTGCCCCACATAATGGCTGCAAACCAGGGAAAACGTCTGTCTGTGGTTTGGGAATGATACCCCGGCTAACAAGCAGTTTTGCTATGCCATAAATTACTCTGGACATAAGGTAGAGATTGATCTGATGGAGTAAAGCAAATCAAGAGGACAGCTGTGAGATTATTAACTTTGAACAATTGTCAATATTTTAAAAAGGTCTGTGAAATACAAGTTAAGATAACGCGTAATAAACTTTTAAATCTCAAATATTGTGTTGCAAACTTTATTTCATCACAAAAATTAAAAAAATACTCAACTAACACAATTTTCAAAGCTGGTTTTCAGACATATTTCAAAAGGACAAAATTCAGGCTCACTCTAAGCCAGATTTGGCCAGATACCAAATATAAAGAAAAGGATGGATTTATAGTTTGTATCCCGCATAAGTGCAGGCTCTCCCATTCAAAGTCCATCTTAGCTCCCTGGGGAGCATACAGTACAGCAGCCTGTTAGGCGCTTCATGCTAACACCGACAACATTTTTCTACCTGTGGCTGGGTATTCATTCACACCTGAGTCAAGTAAGAAAAGCAGAGGAAGAACCTTTCCTAAGAGTACAATACTATGAGAAAGACACCCACGCCAGTCATGGAGTTTGAGCCGGTGTCGTCATAATTATAAACTCATAACATCACTATGTAAATTGAATATCGATGAAGAAACTACATTAAATACTTTAGTGTGTATAAAGAAGACACAAAAAATGTTCAAATGAACGAAAACATGAGAAAAACCCACACAAACAAGTCCCCCAACCCATCACATACACATGTACTACCATCCTGATCCAACTCTAGTTGAGAGGAGATAATGATTGTATGTATTAGGGTTCATCTCAATGTTGGTCTTAGCTTGCCTGTAACCACTTCTGTTTTTACACATTAGTAAAATGTCACAGCAAGAGTCTGTTTATGGAGTGTGTGTGTGTGTGTGTGTATATTGTTGTATCGAATCCAGAAATCTCAGAGTTAAGTATTCCATATTATACCCAGGCAGGATACCACAGAATTTATGATACAATTATTATAATATTATGCAGGAGTGGACATCGCGTTAGACAGAGTGAGCCTGAGCATTTAATTTGGGTCATTAACCTTTTTCCTGTTTACAGCCAATATCAGAATTGAGAGAAAAACATTGCTAAAATCCTTGACAAAAGCTTCAAAATTTCAAAATCCTATCTTCCATATCATCAAAAAATTAATTTGCTTGTGACCCTTTAAGAAATACTCACCTGTTCATTGACTTTGTTGTATTTGCCAAAGATGACAAAACCAGCACAAAAAGCTGATAAGAAGGCGTGGAGCTGATGTGATTTTGACTCCCCCATGACAATGTGGATGTCAGAGCTTTATAGGCGAACACGAACAAGGCTAAATTTCTTGAATGAGTATAAGTTGCCTGAAAAATTGCCGTTAACTTGTCTCTTAAGCTGAAAGGAGATAATATGACAAAAAGAAAAAAGGCAATGAAAATTTTCACTTATTGTCAAACTATTCCATGATGCCATGAATTAATGAATGAACTATAAATGTAGATATACTTTTCACTTTCAAATTCATGTCAAACAGTATAGCACTTAGAATAGAAATAATCAGTGAAAAGAATACCTTGCCATGCAATTCATCACTCCTGCTTAAAAGCACTGAAAATAAAATAGAAATCTTTAAAATGTTCACATTTTGGGAGGGCTGGAGGCATGCTTTAATGTTAGAGTTCTTTTACTTTACTTAATCTTATGGATTCTTTTTCATTCCACTTTTAGAGATGGGACTCGGTAGTCCAGAGGCAAGGTGTTGGCCTCTCAACCAAGGGGTTGTGGGTTCGAGCCCCACCGGCGGGTGGAAATTTTCTCGATTTCTTTCGAGCAAAATCTATCCCCTGGTCCAGGTAGGTGGATCGACACCTAATCCAATCGGTGACGGACGATAAGCAGGAGGTTCCAAGAGTAGATCACAACACTGCGCAAGTTAAAGATCCCTTGGCTGGTTACAGGGCAGTCTGAGTAAAATTAAAAGTCCTACCAAAACCCCCAAGATCCCCTTTTAAGAAGTATGTGAAGTGTAAGTGCATTCGTATCATACAGAAAGATTGAAAAGTTTGTCACTTTCTTTTATTGCAGCAACAGGCAAAAAACACAAACTCAAATCAAAGGTAAAGCTGAGCTCTAGAAATTTCTTTTTCATATCTTTTACAGCATGAAAGAAAGCAAACTTTTAAAATCTTCCTACTCCCATTTTCAAACTATCGACAAAGATTAGATTTTGGGTATACTAATGATTGGAAGCTTTTTGTAACGTAACCATATTAAGATGAAAGCCTATAAATGCTTACATTGTTTCAGCTTCATTTAACATTTGGAAAAATACTGTCAACATCTACAAAAACAGGCAAATTGAGTGTATGGAATATTCACAAAAATAGACAGAATTGAGTGTAGGAATATCCATTATTAAAACTAGACAAAGTAGGTGAATGGAATGTCTTAAAAGAAAAAAATACAAATTATCCACAACAGTAGTCAAAATTGATGGCATGAAATGTCCACATAAACAGGTAAAATCACATAATAAATAAGCATAATACAAACAGTGAGGCAAGAGGCATGTCGAAAGTGAAGGGCAACGACATTATCATTAAATACCACCAAAGCCCCTTTGGAACATTGTGCACAATCACGATTCAACTTTCATGTCGGCAGCCATTGCCATGCCATGAAAAGAGAGTAGCTTATTTTCTTTTCATGGCAAGGCGATGGGTGCTGTTGCAGAGGTAGCGGCTTCATTTCACACGGTGGCAAAGATTTTTTTTCTGTCTGTTCCTTGTATTTGTCTCGTCTTTATTCCTATGTGGCTATTATATTATTTAATGTCATTCCCTTCATTATAAATAGGCAAAAGTAAGTAAACTGCAAACCATGAAGAAATAACACTCACCTGCCGCTTCTGAACAGAACAGTCATGACCAGGGCATGCGGAAATCTAATTTTAGCTCCATATCTGGTGAAAAGATAAAACAGTTTTTCATCATGCTCAGGCACATGAATGAATCTGGTATTTAACAAAGAATCAGATAGAAATATATAGACAAAAACAAGTCATTCAGATAGATTGATAAATAGATAAAATATGTATGAGATTTGAGAAAGAGAGAGAGAGAGAGAGAGAGAGAGAGAGAGAGAGAGAGAGAGAGAGAGAGAGAGAGAGAGAGAGAGAGAGAGAGAGAGAGAGAGAGAGAGAGAGAGAGAGAGAGAGAGAGAGAGAGAGAGAGAGAGAGAGAGAGACAGAGAGAGACAGAGAGAGAGACAGAGAGAGAGAGAGAGAGAGAGAGAGAGAGAGAGAGAGAGAGAGAGAGAGAGAGAGAGAGAGAGAGAGAGAGAGAGAGAGAGACGGACAGACAGACAGAGATAAACAGGGACAGAGACAGAGAGAGACAGAGAGAGAGAGAGAGAGAGAGAGAGAGAGAGAGAGAGAGAGAGAGAGAGAGAGAGAGAGAGAGAGAGAGAGAGAAACAGACAGAGAGACAGACAGACAGACACAGAGATGGAGACAGAGAGAGAGAGAAAGAGAGAGAGAGCTGAGAGTGTGTTCTGCTTGTTGTGGGTTGGTTTTTTTCCTTCTTTGATTTATCAAAACAACCACTATCAGGTACATGACTGTTGCCCACCATAAAATAGCTCCTCAATGTATGTCAAGAATCTCTTGTGAAATCTCAGGTTGTCATCATATACTATCAAAGTCTAATATTGCCCTTATCCCTGCAGCTCGCCAAATATGGTAAGTACTGTCTTAAATAGCATGATGCTCTTTTGTGTAATACTTCATTCAGCTGATTACGTATTAATTATCACAATGCCCAATACCTCATGTGAATGAGCAGTAACTTCTGTTTTATTTTCGTGATATAAAGATGCGTCTATTAGCTATGTCTTACCCATAATGACCGTGTTTCGCTTGAACTCTTTATACTTATTAAATTTATGATAATCTATTCTCAAAGAGTCCATTTCCTTTGTGGACCTATGCTTCTTCTTCTTCTCTGTCTCTCTCTCTCTCTCTTTTCTTCATTCTATCTGTGCTCATGCACAAGACTCAGAATCTATATATATAAAGGACAAAAGAAAAGCCATCATTCAATAAAATAAGAAAACACTACAAACATAAAACTTGTCCGGTATAAAACAAGAAATAAAACACGAGAATAGAAAATAAATCATGCAATTTTGCAAACCTAAGAGCTTTCATACTATGAAATATCACAAGGTAATGATCTGCCGAGACCTCAATGTCCAGGCTAATCTTCCATTAAAAATAAACATGTCTTGGTGTTTAAAATGGCTTACTACCTCCGACAAAGGAGGAAGTTATCATTTATTCATGTTTGTCTGTCTGTCAGTGAACAAAATGATACAAAGGAACATTTGATTCAAATACGGTGTGTTCTGAATCACCATCTGGATACAAGAACTTTTTAAAGATTCTAATGTGAGATAGGCCTGTTTTAATGTTTTCAGAAACGAAATTCCAGAGTTTTCCAGATTTTTCCATGCAAAAATCACATTTTCAAGACTATGATCAGTGATGATAACAGAGGAAACCCAAAATAGAGGAAAATTATCTGTGTCGTAAAAAAACCATCGAAGGCCACACTTTCCACCCAGGATATCATGTATGAAAACAAAAACTTTGAATACTCTATTGTGTTGTTCTTAATTGAAGAAAACATAAATATGGACTTAAAGTGTGACAATAAGGGAATTTAAATCCTTTACATGATTAAAGAATATTTATCGTATTCTTAATTTGAAAGCATCTGATACCAGACATGCTAATCTTTTAAAGATATCAAAGGGCATATCTCAACTGTATGACACCAAAGTTGTTGCATTTTTAATATCTGTAATCTCAATCAGTACGAAACCCTTCTCATCCCAGAAAAAAACAACAACGAATTAATAAATAAAAAATTCTAAAACAATAACAATTTTGTTTTAATCTACTGATCATCCAACTTATCAATTTTCTTCATGATGACTGTTAATATTATAATACCTAGATTTAGTTTTCCAATTTCATAATACTCTACTACAATGAAAGCCAGTAAGCCATTGCTCACAGTCACAGGATCTTGACTAAATGATTTGACTTCCATGAAAAAATCGACTACTATGCGATTTGTGCAAGTTATCACTCTTTTCTATGGTCGTGATTGGCAGAGGAAATCCATATGAGTCGGATTTGTTTGTTTGTTTCATTAGAATTTTACATTGCCCATCATATGCCGTGAGCATGCAGGGGAAAACAGCACAATGAAAGAAAAAAGTAAGGAAAAGAAGAAAAACCTACCACGAACAACAGCCAACAGCCCACAGTTTGACTGAATTTCAGATAATATTGATAAGCCCAAATCAAAGTAGCTTCACTTCCTAGTTCAAGCGCTTAACTTTCTATCAAGAGTATGTGAGAATAACGCTGAAATAATACTAACACCATAATAATACTAACATGCGACCTTAAAAAAATCAATATTCATGTACCTGTAATAGGCCTAGTCTATAATATCTCCCTACCTCCTTTCTCTCTCTCTCTCTCTCTCTTTCTTTCTTCCTCCCTTTCTCTCTCTCTCTCGTCGTTCCCTCCCTCTCTCTCTCCTTCTCCTCCCCCCCTCTCTGTCTCTCAATTCCTTGGTTGAAAACACGCCCAAAACTTTCTACCTAGAGTATGTAAATGGGGCTAAAATAATACTACCTGTTGTTATAGAATAGTGCTTCCAAGCGCGACCTTGAAAGCAAATCAATACTTTATTAAATATAGAAGAAGTAGTGGGCCTTATACAATACAATACTACAAGTGCATGCATTGATCAGGATGCTGCATACCATGTAATTCTTGCATTTGTATGAAAGAGAGAAAATAGATAGATAGATAGATAGATATATATATATATATATATATATATATATATATATATATATAGAGAGAGAGAGAGAGAGAGAGAGAGAGAGAGAGAGAGAGAGAGAGAGAGAGAGAGAGAGAGAGAGAGGGAGAGGGAGAGAGAGGGAGAGAGAGAGAGAGAGAGAGAGAGAGAGAGAGAGAGAGAGAGAGAGAGAGAGAGAGAGAGAGAGAGAGGAGAGAGAGAGACATATCCAGAGAGAGAGAGAGAGAGAGAGAGAGAGAGAGAGAGAGAGAGAGAGAGAGAGAGAGAGAGAGAGATATTACATCTTTCTTAATAGGCCTAGTTGGTGTTAGAGACAAAACAAGGAGCAGAAATTTCTGGCTGTACAGGCTTTAACCCCAACGTAAAATCAAGGGAAAGCACAACAAAGGTGTAACTAAAGTAATATCGCAAATAAGACAAATTCTAAAACGATGACGTCTGAATGATAAAGAGTGGAGACGATGTCTGACAAATTGATTGCCGAGTTGTTCAGGAAACAATTTAAGAAAGAACGTAATCATTACAGAAACAGCATCACTAAATGGCCACATCAGATGTGTCTTATATGAGAAGTCCCGTCTGGTTCCAAAATGGAAAAATATGATCGCAATATTTTATAAAAATTCCAAGACATTTCCAAATCTTAATTTCTTCCAACCAAATTCCAAGATTTTTCCAGTTTTGCAAGATGAGTACGGAGCCCTGCCTTACACAGCTCCCTTAACCGGACACATAAGCTCCCCTGAACATTGCCCCTCCCCACCCCGCCTCCACAACCCCCATCCAAGGCAAGCGTAGGTTGCCAGGGAAAACATAATAGTTTTGTTGCTAGGGTGAACAAACATGTTTTATAGCTAGCCATCTATCAAACATCCCTTACCCGGACATGTTATCTCCCCCCTGAACAACCCCACCCCCATATCACCCCTCCCCCTACAACCCCACCCCATCCCAGGCAAGCGTAGGTTGCCGGGAAACGCATAGCAAGAGCTTTGTTGCTAGGCAGTACCATAGGGAAGAAAATCCTATAAATTTATTTTGCCAACTGTAAAAACAGTGACAAAAAAAGATGGCCACTGTGTGGAGGCTCTAGGCTCGACTCGGTAGTTCTCTATGGATTATTGTGTCTAAAATATTATTTCTATCTATTGAATTTGAAAATGTACTAGATCTAGAGTAGATATAGAATAATGATATTTAAAGATGGTTTGATAATATAAGTACTATCTTACCTTTTACTTATATTGAATTTTACTCACTAGCAAAATAAAAAAAAGAACCCTGAGCATGGAACTCTTCCCAAAATAGTGACTAGATATATCACTAAACAATTATTATACTTACTTGTGTTTCGGTTTAGGCCTAGGCCTATAGGTTATGATGTTCTGAAATCATCAGGTGCATGCATGATGACATGAACATGAGTTGACATGAACTTTTTTTGTTAATTTCAAAAATTCTTTTCTCCTTAAGAAGTTTCTGATTAAACCTTTTATTCTAGATCATAATTAATACTCACACAGCTCCATTTCGAAAGCCTTTGATAACAGAAAGAATATGGTGATGTTGTCCTGAAGTTAGATACGCATTCACGGCGTCGATGAGCCGCCATTTTGGACGGTTGTTATCACCTGATTGTGAGACGAAATAAGACTTCCACCAACAAAGAGCGCCTTATGTACTGTTTCTTGAACTTTGAGCTCAACAATGGGTTTCCTCTGACCTCTCCTCCAAGGCCACCCAGTGTATGATCACCATTTCAGTTCATTGATCACTCAAAATTACAACTAGGCCAAACACTCACAAGGGAATACCGAACTTCAATTAATTTATGAGACTTACATGATCTAGTCCTACAATCGAGGCTAAAGCGAAAGAAAGACTTAATGGTGTTGCTCCTAGTACACAATTAATGTGGATCTAACTGAACTGAAAGTAATCATAGTATCCACAGCTCGCTTTCCCACCATTTCTCCAGCATACTACAGGGCAGGGTTTTTTTCCTTCCCAGGGCAGTATTATAATTGGATATAAGGTGGGTAACGCATTAAGATAAGACTAATAAAGACATTTTGACTGGTTAAACCGTGCTTCAACCATGCTGCAGTGTTTCCAAAAAAGAGTTTCATCGAAAGCGCACAATGTGATCCACTCGCAATAAAAAGAGAAGATGCGGATTTGTAGTCTGTATCCCTGGGTGAACAAGTGCAGGCTCACCGAGAGTACATCATATTAATACCCAGCAGGCCATTTCATTTCAAATCTTTCTCATACTCTGGGGAGCATACAGTATAGCTGCCTATTAATTAGACATTTCATACTCACAACCTGACAAGATATCTCTCTACCTATAGCTGAATACTCTTTCACACTTGACTAAAGAGGAAATCAGAGCGAAGCACCTTTCGCTCTTTTAATCAAATCTACCCCCCCACCTTCCCTGGTCCAGGTAGGTGGATTGACACATAGTCCCATCGGAGACGGACGACATAAAGGAGGTCCTGTGAGCAAATCACAAAATTGTGTGCATGTTAAGATTCATTGACTATTTACATGGTCAGTCTGAGCAAAGTAAGAAATCCTACCAAAACCACTGAAATCACACCTTAGTTGTCGGATGTGGGTTAAAGTAGAGTGAAAATGAGAAAAGATGTAGCCTAAATGAGAT
>JAXRKP010001447.1:105000-124921 GCA_037039925.1 Doris montereyensis
AATAATAATAATAATTATAATAATAAATAATAATAATAAATAAAATAATAATAATAATTTTAAAAAATAATAATAAAAAAATAAAAAGAATAATAATGATAATAATAATAATAAAAAATAATAATAAGAATAATAATAATAATAATAATAATAATAATAATAATAATAATAATAATAATAATAATAATAATAATAATAATAATAATAATAATAATAATAATAATAATAATAATAAAATAATAATAATAATAATAATAATAATAATAATAATAATAATAATAATAATAATAATAATAATAATAATAATAATAATAATAATAATAATAAGGATAATAATACTGTCTGGTATTTCTATTTCTTTGCTCGTTACATGGGCTACCAAAGCGCTTTACAATCATAAATTTTATTATAATCATGAGATGAACATTAGAAAAAACCCATTTACATAGACTAAATCTTAAAAAAACATGCTATGTTGTAAACTATTACTGTATGCAATCAAATCGACATAACATGATTAATTCAAATACCTGTACTGACTCGCGTACAAACCTGTGCTCGCACACCACCTCTTCTTACACACACGCACACACACAGACACACATACACACACATACGCACACATGCACTCACACACACATACACACATACACATACACACACATATTCTATCTTTATCAGTTCTCATTCTATCTTTCGGTGTATGGGTTCAGATGCCGGAGATGATCTTTCTTCAGGATGCCTGTGCTGGCATTTCTGTTTCCTTCCAAAAATGTTAAATTTCTATGCTTCAATGCCTCTTTATATCTTCTTCCAACTTTCTCTGAGGTCTGCCATTTGGTCTTTTACCTTGGGCTTTTGATACGTATACTGATTTATCTATTCTATTGTCATTCATTCTGTAAACTTATATGCCCAAACCATCTCCATTGATTTGTTTCTATCTTAGTTTTTATGCCATCTGCTTTGATTTGATCTCTTATTGTTGTGTTTCTGATTTTGTCTCTTTTAGTTTTCCCTACTAGGTTTTTAGACATTTCATTTCATCTACCTGTACTTTATTGTATTCTCTACTGTCTAAGGTCCAGGTTTTGCTGATATAAAGGAGAGTAGGACAATCAAAACTGTATTGTATACTGCCATTTTGGTTTTTGTTGACAATTCTTGCTTACTTACAAATGCCTTTCCTAGATGGTTATATATTGCACTTGCCTTTTGGAGAAGTTGTTGCCCGTAGGGGTTTTCCATAGGGGTTTTCTCTACACTACTTTTGATTACGTCGAAGCCTGACCTCTACTAAGGGCTTTAAAACTATGATAAATAACTATTTTACAGATCTCAAGTTATTTTGACTTTGTATAGATTGTTGTTCGGTCGGTACTTGAATACGGATACTGTATTTGAGTTTTGTTTTAAACGACGGCCAAAGTTAATTGAAATGTGCAAAAGCGTGCAGCCTGATTTGAGAAGTGTTCACTTTAAATATTTTTTTGATAAGAAATACTTTCTTTAAACTGTATTACTATAGGTTAATCGATTGAATATTTGTATTTTGTGCATTATCTTTGTTTTAAATTATATGTTAATAATACGTATTTTATATTTCAGGATGTACTATTTAAGTTCATGGGACATTTAAAAGGCAAAATTGTTATAATAATATAGTAATAATGCAATAATAATAATAATAATAATAATAATAATAATAATAATAATAATAATAATAATAATAATAATAGTAATAATAATAATAATAATAATAATAATAATAATAATAATAATACTAGTAGTAATAATAATAATAATTTAATGCTACTACTACTACTACTACTACTGCTACTACTACTACTACTACTACTACTACTACTACTACTACTACTACTACTACTACTACTACTACTACTACTACTACTTCTACTACTACTACTACTACTACTACTACTACTACTACTACTACTATAAGGTTATACCCGAAACGTCACGTGTTTGTTCTGTCTTTATTAGTGGAGTTGTCACTTATTGTCATATTTCGCCTTTGACTTCACTCCACTGTGGCTCCTTCGTATTATTCAGAACTATTTAGATAGTTCACATTGCCACATCTCTGTTGTTTACGTTATTTATCTTTTTCTAAATATTACTAATATAACTAGATCTATAGTCATCTTCTTTGTCATACTACTATCGGGACATATTCCTCACTGTTACTAGTGTTACTTACTTATATCTTCATTGACGCATGGTATGAAGCCTATTTCTTCTAACACCTCACTTTCATTGAAACCCTTTCTTGCATCCCTACATAATTACGTTCATATTGCCTTCTCTATTTTACCTTCCGATCAAGATGTATCTCTGTCACTGGCTACAGCTACCCATAAGAAAACTCGCATCACCTCTCACATTTGCTTTCTACACGATTGCTTACATCATAAGGTCATCCCTAAAGGGTTTCAAACTCGGTTCATTCCTTCATTTTCCAAAATGTCTCTTTCGGATCGCTCTACATTCCAAGCGGTTGAAACTAAATGCTCTCTTCTAAGGATGACTACGCTTCAGTACGAATGCAAACAATGTCGCGCCTTTAATCTTACCATTCAATCTTCATTACAACGCCTCAGTTCCTTAACTTTACTGAATCGTCCTCTTTACATCCTTATTCGACACATTATTCATCACACCAACTTTGTTTTACATCAATTTATGAAAGGCCGTAAATCCAACAAACTCACTCATCTTCGACCCTCCCAGAATTATATGGTCTTTCGATCTACACCGGTTCATGCGACCATTCGATCATCGCATCAACCACTTCCTCACATGCACCTCACCTTGATACTAACGCTGCCGCTTCCACTGGTCATCCACACCAGCCCTCTGCTACTAATCTGATCGTTTGCGTTCCGCCCAATCTCCCACTCAGTCAACCCGAGCGATCTTTTTGGAAAAGGGCCTCAAATTTGTTCCCTTACAGCCGTCGTTTGATCGATACCAAATCCGCTCTTTGTTGGAAAACTTCTTTCGTCTGCTCCGTCTCCGTTACCACTTCAAGACACGGACACTGACTTGAATTCCTCCACGGACTCCACACTTTTTCCTTCTCTAACCACTAAATCCATCTGGACACCCCCATCAGGTCAATCCACTGCACTTGACCTTTTTATTCAAAAGGTTACTCAAGATTTTGACAAGACCACTTTTAAACCCCTCCACCACCCAACCTTTCTGCCACCGAAAGACAAGCCTTATTGGATTTACGTCACCGCACGGACATTGTTATAAAACCGGCGGACAAAGGCGGTGCTGTGGTCGTATGGGACAAAGTAACTATACATCCAAGAAGCTGAACGTCAACTCACCTGGCACAGACAACAAGTTCTACATCTCCCGTCCCTCAGATAACACGTTTGCTAACAATGATAAAGTAGCTCTTACTATTAACCAACTAATTACTTCTAAAGCTCTACCACCTAAAGCGAAAATTCTACACCTGAATAACAGCCAACTCGGTAAACCGTGCTTTTATCTCATCCCTAAAATCCACAAAGCTCACATCCCTGGTAGACTTATTGTATCAGCCTGCTCCTGCCCCCACTGAACGCATCTCTGCCTTCTTGGACTCAGTATTCCAGCCTCTTGTCCAAGCTCTTCCTCATTCATCAAGGATACCAACCAAGCTCTCCCACTCTTTTGGTAGTATTTTATTTACAGACACAACCCTAGACGTCTCTTCCTCATGGATGTTGTCTCCCTCTACACATCCATACCTCATTCCATGGGCCTTCAAATCCCTTAAATTCTTCCTCGACCAGCGATCTGACCAGACAATCAACACTACAACCCTTCTCCGTTTGGCAGAACTCGTGCTAAATCTTAATTCTTTTGAATTTAATGGACAGTTTTCGAGCAAATCAGTGGAGTTGCCATGGGCACTAAGATGGGACCCTCATACGCTTGCCTATTCAGGGGTTATCTTGAAGATAGATTATTCCAGGCGTACCTTGGTCCCCTGCCCAACACCTATAAACGGTATATTGATGATGGGTTTGGTATCACGACGATGTCTGCGACTGATTTAGACCGTTTCTTCGATTTTGCAAACAATTTTGCAAACCTATCAAGTTCACTTTTACCCCCGTCTACATCCACTGTTAACTTCTTAGACATCACCGTTTCTCTCTCCGAACATGGACTTACAACTACAATATTCTACAAAAAGATACAGATAGTCATAGCTATCTCCACTACACATCCTCTCGTCCACCACGTTGCAAAGATGCTATTCCATACTCTCAATTCCTCCGCCTCAGATGCATCTGTTCTGCCGAGCACCTATTCACAGAGGAAGCGCCTAAGATGTTTGATTTCTTCCTACACAGAGGCTACCCTAGGGCCATCATTTGTCAAGCCTTTCAGAGAGCTAAAATTGTACCCCGTAAAGACGCCCTCAACATCGTAGGAAGAAAAAAGATCAAACGCATACCTCTTATCCTTCCGTACCACCCGCACACACCGTGTCGTCAATATAGTCTGCAAGAACCTGCCTAATCTACACGCTAGTGACGAGACTAGACGTGTTTTCCCTTCCTTTCCATTAGTTACCTTCAAAAGACACACTAGCCTTCAGGATATCCTTGTGCACAGTCGCCTCTCTACTGACTCCTCGCCGTCGGGCACCGTCCGATGTGGACGCACTAACTGCAAGACATGCCCCTTTGTAGACGGCTCCACAACCATTCAGTTCCCTAGACAGACCTGGACAGTAAATGGGCAAATTCTCCTGCGCCTCTCCCAATGTAATGTATGCTCTTCGCTGCAGTCATTGCCGAATGGCTTATATCTGAGAAACTGGCTTGCAACTCTCCAACAGATTTGGCCATCACAGGAGAGATATCGAATACTGCGAAAGCAAGCCGGTGCCTTTACATTTTAATAAACCAGGACATCGAGGAACCCATGACCTGAAAGTATGCATTCTCAGGTCATGTACCGGCGGTGCTGAGTCTAGTAAGTCTTTAGAGAACCGGCTTATAGTAAGATTGGGCACAATCAACCCTGACGGTATGAACGTCTTACACCAATTTGTATAATTTTCTCTTGAGTAACTCCCATAGTTGCGCACACGCTATTACTATCCCTGACCCTTCATCATCCTCTACCTTACCCCATCCGCTCCCCCACCACCCCAATGAAACTATCCCACCCTAACCTTGCCCCCCACCCCTTCCTATCCCGGGCAAAGTTGGGTCCTTCTGGCAGTTCACACCCCAAGAGAGAGAGAGAGAGAGACTCAAGAGAGGAGAGAGAGAGAGAGAGAGAGAGAGATTTAGAGAGAGAGAGAGAGAGAGAGAGAGAGAGAGAGAGAGAGAGAGAGAGAGAGAGAGAGAGAGAGAAGAGAGAGAGAGAGAGAGGGGGAGAGGAGATAGATAGATAGATAGATATAGTATCAGGAGAGTTACCACACCGAATTCTCTCATTGATTGTAGTCTACAGTCGATTGAACACCAACAAAGACAAAGACAAAGATAAAAATTAAACTTGTCCGTTCTTACTTTTAACATTTTCCCCAATAAGGTCAACAGAAGTGGGCGTATTGCCTTCATGTTGACATGGCCAGGTCTAAACGTGGGAAACATTACGTAGATAAAATAATTTTCCTAGTATTATTATTGTTCGCACGTCATCCCTTAATATTATATTCATGACATATGCTAATAAAATGCTATACTTGCAGTTCTTATAGTTTCTAGAGTTTTTAGAAATCTGGGTATCAACGAATATCGTGATTACACAATCGACATTTACTGTTGTAAGTGAAAATTTAAAGTTTTGAGAAAAATCACTTCAAAGTTTCTCAAGTTGTTCATTATCTCGAAGTTACGTGATTGACCTTCCAAACGCGGTCAAATGTTTTTATATTTGTAGGACATGCAACAATTTAATTGACACAGAATGTAGAACTCGTTCTATTTTCATCTTACATAGGGGGACTCGGTAGTCCCCTCTCCCGCCTGGTCCAGGTAGGTTGATCAACACCTAGTCCCATCGGACGATAAAAAGGAAGTCCTGTGAGAAAATCACAACACTTTGTGCATGTTAAAGATCCCTTGGTTGTTTACAAAAATGTCCGGGCAAAGTTAAAAACCCTACCAAAAACTCCGAGATCATATCTTAGTTGTGGATGTGGGTAAATCAATTATCATTACGTTGATCATTCGATTTTCACCTTGTTGGAGATACAACAATTCTGGTTTTTACCAGCGCATTGTAGTATGATTATCAAAGGTACACACAAACTTCAAACATGACACATCTACGATCTTTGTCTTATCGCCCTCAAATTTTAATGATAATTCAAGGATGATGATGATCTCTGACGCAACGTCCACTGTCTTCTGTTATCTGCACCAGTAGAGATAAAACAAATTAATGTATCGGCTAATCGTATTCTCTTTATAAAGGCAAAGATAAAGATGGATTTGTAGTCCGGATGCAGGTTCACGGACTGCACATCCTTTCTCCCCAAGCAGTCCATTTCATTCAAAATCCTTCCCAACTCCCACAAGGGGGGGATTGGGGAGCACACAGTACAACAGCCTGTTAGGTGCCTTGTGCTAAAACACTGACAAGATATTTCTCTACGTATAGATGGGTGCTCATTCACACCTGAGTCAAATGTGGAAAGCAGAGTGAAGCACCTTTCCTAATGGTACAATGTTATGAGAAGAAAAACCCATCTGGACTGACATGGGTTTGGAACCAGTGTTCTTGTGATTGCAAACTGACAACACCTACGGTCTCGCAACAACGGGCATCACTGGACTGGCAACTGTTTCAAAGTCGAAAAACAGTGTCTGATCGTCTCCAACTACTTCCCTCACTTGGATGACCCCCCCCCCCCCCCGCATAATATTCCAGGTTTTCATTTTGACTAGATTTTGGTTTCATCCACATCCATAAAACTTAAGGTGAGCTCTGTTTTGATAGGATATTTGATTTTCCCGGACAGCCCTGTGAACAGTCAAGAGATCTTTTGACGTGCACAGAAGCGATCTGCACACAGCACCTTCTTTTTTAAAATGTCCATCTCCGATAGGAAACCAAGGGGTGGGGTCGGGTGGGGGTGGGGTATAGGTAGATTTTATTTGTAGGAAGAAAAAAAAAACTATTCCAGAAAGTTTTTCAACCGTTGGGCCTGGAACCCATGACTATTGGGTAGAGAATCCGACGCCTTGCCGCTTGACTATGGAGACCCACCGCAATATTCAGAGAACGTGGATGATGTACTCGTATTGGTTTTACCGGTCGGTTTTGCCTGTTAGAAACAGCCCTCAAACACGTATGAGCAGACTCTTCTGATGATATTTGAGGATACTGGGAACAATAATAATGTATTAGGTTGTCTGAGATATACCGGTTAAAGGGCAGCTACCTGGGATAGATATGGATGAAATATTGGAGGAAGAGCTCACTCTCTGTCTCTGTCTGTCTGTCTGTCTGTCTGTCTGTCTGTCTCTTTCTCTCTCTCTCTCTCTCTCTCTCTCTCTCTCTCTCTCTCTCTCTCTCTCTCTCTCTGTCTCTCTCTCTCTGTCTGTCTGTCTCTCTCTCTCTCTCTCTCTCTCTTCTCTCTCTCTCTCTCTCTCTCTCTCTTCTCTCTCTCTCTCTCTCTCTCTCTCTCTCTCTCTCTCTCTCTCTCTCTCTCTCTCTCTTTCTCTTCCTCTCTGTCTCTCTCTCTCTTTGTCTCTGTCTCTGTCTCTGTCTGTCTGTCTGTCTGTCTGTCTGTCTGTCTGTCTGTCTGTCTGTCTGTCTGTCTGTCTCTCTCTCTCTCTCTCTCTCTCTCTCTCTCTCTCTCTCTCTCTCTCTCTCTCTCTCTCTCTCTCTCTCTCGCTCTCTCTCCCTCCCCTTCTCTCTCTCTCTTTCAACAACAAAAATTACATTAAACTCGAGAATAATAATAAAAAGCCAACATCAAACACACGTTTTTCACCCCTCGTGTCTGGGGTGAAACAATTATGCTTTGTTGTTGGGTGATAGGAAAAAAACGGTACAAAACGGGTATTCATGTCTCTTATTCCATTCCACTTTCCCTCCCTTTTCATCCTCTTCTTTTCCTTTTCTTTTTCATTACATTTACAAGGTCATTTTATGACTCCTGTGTTAACTTCACATAATCAAAGTACACACTGCCACTCCCATACACATGGTGTGTGACACGCATGGCAAGTGTGCTCAACGTCATCAATTTATGTTTGACGAGGAGATACACACGCTGTCTAACCAGTCATTCATACCATTGCTTATACACTACCATAAACAAATAGTAATAAATGCCACAAAATGATTGCATAAATCTGATATGAAGAAGGTCGATGAAGGGTAGATCTGATTATTTACCAGGTTGAGCGCTCCTACATTTCCTTAATGGAAAATACATTGAATTCTACAGGTGGTCAGTTTGCCTCTTACAGACTTGTCGATACTGGCTATACCCTTAGCCTGTCAACCGTCTCTTCCCCCTACCGACCGCATGTCTACCACTAGCGACAGCCTCTCTACTCTTACCGACAGCTCGCCTACGCCTATTGATGGCCTAACTATCCCTACCGGCTAGCCCTAGCTACAGCCTATCTCTATACCTACCGACGCCTCTCTACCCCTACCGACCGTCTCTCTACTCTTACCGACAGCTAGTCTACGCCTATCAACCGCCTGTCTACCCCTACCGACCGCCTCTTTACCCCTACTGGCCGCCTCTCTAGCCCTACCGACAGCCTGTCTACCCCTACCGACCGTCTCTCTACCCCTACCGACAGCCTGCCTACCCTACCCGACATCCTGTATAGACCACTTGTCTACCCCTACAAGCCTGTCTACCCCTATAACCAGCAAACTCATCAAGCCCTGTCTACCCCTACCGACAGCCTGCTCTTCTACCCCTACCGACAGCCTGTCTCAGTAACCCCTACCGACAGCTTGTCTACCCCTACCGACAACCTGTCTACCAATCCTTACCGACAACGCCTATTTACACCTACTAGGACCGCCTGTCTACCCCTATAAACCGCATGTCTACCCCTATCAACCGCCTTCTCTACCTCTAGCAACCGCCTTTCTACCTCTATCAACCGCCTCTCTACCCCTAATCACTTAGCAACGCCTCTCTAGCAACCGCTTTTTGTTTCTCCTAGCAACCGCCTTCTACTACCAACGCCTTCTCTAGCAACCGCCTTCTCTAGCAACCCTCTAGCAACCGCCTTCTCTACCAAACCTTTCAACCGCCTTTCTACAACTACTTTACTAACCGCCTCTACCCCTACCAACCGCCTTCTACCCCTTACCAACCGCCTACCGCCTTCTACTACCCTACCAACCGCCTCTCTACCCCTACCAAACCCTTACCAACCTCTCTACCAATTGCCTACCAACCGCCCTCTACCTCTAGCAATAACCTCTCTACCCTCTAGCAATCCGCCTTACAACCGCCTTTACCCCTACCAACCGCCTCTCTACCCCTACCAACCGCCTTCTACTCTCTACCAACCTCTACCTCTACCTCTACCTCTACCAACCGCAACTCTCTACCCCTACCAACCGCCTTCTACCTCTACTCTCTTCCCCTACCAACCGCCTTCTATACCAACCTCTACCAACCGCTTTTGATACCTCTACCAACCGCCTTTTCTACAACTACCAACCGACTTTTACCCCTATAACCAGCCTGTCTACCCCTACCAACTGCCTCTCTACCCCTATCAACCGCCTATCTACCCCTATCAACCACCTACCAACCACCCCTACCAACCGCCTCCCTACCCCTACCAACCGCCTTCTACCCCTATCAACCGCCTTTCTACAACTACCAACCGACTCTACCCCTATAAACAGCCTGTTTACCCCTATCAACCACCTGCCTACCCCTACCAACTGCCTGTCTACCAACCCCTATCAACCGCCTCTCTACCCCTACCAACCGCCTCTCTACCCCTAACAAGCGCCTATCTACCCCTACCAAGCGATACCCTACCCCTACCAACAATGTCTCTACCCCTACCAAATGCCTCTCTACCTCTACCAACGGCCTCTCTACCCCTACCAACCGCCTCTCTACCCCTACCAACCGCCTCCTATACCTCTACCAACCGCCTCTCTACAACTACCAACCGATTCTACCCCTATCGACCGATTGTCTACCCCTACAGACCGCCTGTTTAGCCAATTGCAGCCCATCTGTCTACCCCTACCAACTGCCTGTCTAACCTTCCTGACCGCCTGTCTACCCCTATCAACCGCCTGTTTACCCCTACAGACCGCATGTCTACGCCTATAAACAGCCTGTCTACCCCTACAAACCACCTGTCTATCCTTATCAACCGCCCATCTACCCTTACCAAACACCTCTCTACTCCTACCAACCGTTTTCTCTACCCCTATCGACTACATGTCTACCCCTACCGACCACATGTCTACCCCTACCCAAACCACATGTCTACCCCCTACCGACCACATGTCTACCCCTACCGACTGCATGTCTACCCCTATCGACTACATGTCTACCCCTACCGACCACATGTCTACCCCTACCGACCACATGTCTACCCCTACCGACCACATGTCTACCCCTACCGACTGCATGTCTAGTGCTACCGACTGCATGTCTACCCCTACCGACCACATGTCTACCCCCCTACCGACCACATGTCTACCGACTGCATGTCTACCGACCACATGTCTACCCCTACCGATCATGTCAGCGCTACCGACTGCATGTCTACCCCCCTACCGACTGCTTGTCTAGCGCTACCGACTGCATGTCTAGCGCTACCGACCGCCTGTCTACTCCTACCGACCGCATGTCCCCCCCCGCCCCCAAATCCACTAAACAAAATGCGTTTTCAAACATGACAGCTCCTTTGACGTGTGTATTTAGATATATAATATGACGCATAGCTTATAATTGTTTATTTCAACTATCAGATCTTGGATATAGAGTCATAATCTAGATAAGAAATAAATCTAGATATGAAATAAATATATATATGCAATATATATATATATATATATATATATATATATATATATATTCTGTGCAATCGAACTTAGATCTTGTAGGCCCTTATTTAACTCTAAAATATATATATGGTGCAATCGAAAGATCTTGTAGGATTTAACTCTAAAATAAATTTGCAAAATCTAAATCTAAATATATCTAGTACTTGATCAGATTTGTTTGTCTAGATTTACATGTACATTTTTCTTGTTATTATCTAGATAATGCTACGCATTTGTAATAGCATCTAAATGTAATACATTCGATCTTCGACCGAATCTAGATCTCCAGATTTTAATTGAGCAAGCACTTCATTAGATTCCGGATTCTATAGTTACAAGTAGAAGTTCTAGACCTAAATCTAGATTGTTACAAAAATCTTAGCTTCATGAATAGGAGAAAATCAGAAGTAAAAAACTCCCACAAAGCAGAAGAATACGCCAGAGTGCTAAATTTGAATAATTGTATTATTATAAATACAAACTTATGTTGTTATCACTCATCACTATCATATAAATAAATATTATGTTGTATTATTAAAAGCATTTCTGGCAATTACAAATGGGACCAATAGTGGCCTTGGTGGAAGTCTGTTCTCTCTGGAGTGTTTTTCCTTGTAGTTTTTTAAATTAACAATAGTGGCACAACTTAAAAACACTAACACTCACAAAAACAATCCTCGTAGATGTTTCGTTTTAATATGTTATGGAGTGCACAAGTGGACATGATTAACTTTTTTTCTTTCGTTTATTTAAAGAAAATTCCTATCTCCTTTTGGTAATGTTATGATTTAACCATTTATTTTAGGATCATTATGATTCATACTCACACAAATGTATTCGAACAGCTTTGATAACAGAAAGGATATGGCGATCTCTTCCTGAAGCTAGATAAGCGTTCACGGAGTCGATGAGAGCCACCATTTTGGACGGTTATTATCACCTGATTGGGGAGACGAAATAAGACTTCCACGAATGTGCACTGTTTTAAAATTTTGAGCTCAAACCATGGGTTTCCTCTGACCTCAGTTCCGTCTCCTGACTTGATTCCACTTGAGATAAGTCACTCAATGTATGATCATCACTTCAGGTCACTGATCACACAAAGTTACAACTAGGTCTACAAATTATGAAATCCCCGATTATTATTATTATTATTATTATTATTATTATTATTATTATTATTATTATTATTATTATTATTATTATTATTATTATTATTATTATTATAGTAAGTGTGTGCACGTGCACTCACAAGTGGATGCCAAACTTGGGCAGATCTGTGCGTGATCCAACTTTTCAAACAATCAAGCCACGAAGTGAAAAAAGTGGTTTGGCTCCCAGTCCGACTAAACAGAAGTTAAGCCTAGCATCTCCATCTCTCCTTCCCGCCATTCATTCAGTGCAGGGCAATATTTAAATTGGGTATCAGGTCTACTTTAGACCTATTGTTTTATCATAGCTGGATTAAATATTATAAACGTCATCACTTTTCTACACCCACGGCTATACTAATATTATAATTGGACCTACATCTCATCAACGCCTGATTGACATCGACAACGAATGGCTAATTTTATTTATAAATCTCCATATTAAGCGTACGATGTAGCTCTCTAATCAGACGTTTCATATTGACATTGAAAACTTTAAATAAATGAAACAATTTTAATGAAAAGCAGTGGTGAGGAAAAAGGTTGGGGAGGGGTTTGGGGCGGTTGTCTGTAAATGAAACAATTTTAATGAAAAAAGCAGTGGTGAGGAAAAGTTTGGTTATCTACCGGGTTTTGGGGCGGTTGTTAATTGTATTGAAGTTCGAGTTATGTATTGAAGGAGGTACAGTGGACTGGGAACAAACTGTCGGAAGTATGACTGACTCATAACAGAGTTATCTACTTCGTTGAAGGCATACATATCGTTAATTGGTATTGAAAAATGTCATATGGCAAGCATACAATTTTCTTATAAAAGATCTACCAATTTTGTTTGGAACCAGCAAAGTTAAGAATTATTATTTTATTCTTCAGCTGTAAGTAGTAAATTTGCCAACATTCAACAAAGCGTTGCAATAAAGTGATTAGTTGCATATTGTTCTTATGCGGTTTTAATGATATCGTCGAGATACCACGAAAGGACAATGTAATGACACAAGATAATATGAAAGCCCCATAGAAACAAAGACGAGACAAACACAAGGAATAGACAGAAACAAATCCAGGCCACCATGGTGGTCGAAGCCGCGACCTCTGCGTCGGCACCCAGCGCGTCGCCATGAAAAGAAAGCGTACTACCAATCAAGCTAACTACGCTCCCTTTACATTTGCCGAGGCTGAATAAACACATTTCGTTGTTGAGCGTCTGATTTTGGTAATAACTTTGATTTTAGGGACCGTAGTTAGCTCGATTGGTAGCACGCTTTCTTTTCATGGCGAGGCGATGGGTGCCGACGCAGAGGTCGCGGGTTCGATCCCCATGGTGGCCTGGACTTTTTCTGTCTATTCCTTGTGTTTGTCTCGTCTTTGTTCCTATGGGGCTTTCATATTATCTTGTGTCATTCCATTAACTTCTGACATGCCCTTGCCTCACTGCTTGTCTTTATCCACGAAGAGGACAGTGAACTCTTTTCAAACCCGCTAGTTACTGTAAACCCTTGACGAAATGTAACTTACAGTCTTATGAAGATGTGTTGCTGTTGTTATGTTACGTTAAACTTGAACGAAATTTTACCGCAATTTCTCGATATGAGGTTTAAGTAAGCGCAAAATTTGAACATGAAACGCTGAGTTTTTTTTATTTGATTTGATTTTAAACGGTGAATTCGGGGTATTTGGTAAAAACTTTGATTTTGTCTGGACTGCCATGTAAACAGCCAAGGGGTCTTTAACGTGCACAGCGGGTTGTGATCTGCACACCGGACCTCCTTTTTATCGTCTGTCTCAGTTGGGACTAGGTGTTGATCCACTTACCTTGACAAGAAAAAGGGGGGAGAGAGGAGTGGGGGGGGGGTGGGGGCTGTAGATTTTGTTCGAAAAATATTTTTCAACCGTTGACGGAGCTCGAACCTTCTACCTTTTGGTTGAGAGGCCGACACCTTGCCTCTGGACTTCTGAATCCTGCATCCCGAAAACAACCGTTGCCCATATGAAGTGACAGTGACTATAATAATGATAATGGTTATTGTTGTAGTAACAGGAGTAGCAGTAGTAGTGATTACACCGGTAATAGTAATACGTGTAATAGTATGTTCAAGGACAAAATAAAGTAAACACTTTGAGACTGTTTTTTTTACATATTTCTTGTTTAACATTATACAGTCTAGTTAATTACATATCGTTAAACCATTGACGCAGTTAATGTCTGAAGTGTGTCAAATCAATAATTAAACGTTACTTAGGTCACCCCACTGACCACACTCAAAGTTCGCACGTGCACGTGCACGTGCCTTAAAGCCTCAATATCACCCCTGACCAGTGTCCTTGATTTCATTTTAAACAATAGTAGTTCATTTCCGATCGGGGGACGCGGTAGTTTAAAGGCAAAGTGTCGGCCTCTCAATCAAAAGGTAGTGGGTTTGAGCCCCGCCAACGGTTGAAACATTTTCTCGAGTTCTATCGAGTAAAAGTATCTCCCCCCCGCCCCCTGGCCAAGGTAGGTGGATCGACACCTAGTCCCATCGAAGACGAACGATAATCCCGTGTGCAGTTCACAACAAATACTCTGTGCACAACACAGATGCCTTGGCTGTTTATTGGCCAGTCCGGGCAAAATTAAAATTCCCTACCAAAACTCCAAGATCACCTTAGTTGTGGATGTGGGTAAGTCAAATCAATTTTTTTTAAATGAACAAAAGATCATAAGCCACCTTTACACACACGAACCACCTTGCTCACAATGAGTTATAATGCTTTTTGTTTGTTTGTTTTACGTTCCTTCACAGTATGCAGCGCCTCTATTTATGATTGCCGTAGGGCCATTGGCATGATTGATGCAGGGATTGATGTAAGAGATGTAGCGAGACAATTTAAATGTTGACCAGCAGCCATTTCAGAACTATGAAGGAAGTGGAATATGCATGGGAAAAGTTGAAGATCTTGCAAGAGGGTTGTAATCTGTACACGGGACTTCCTTTTCTATCGTCCGTGTCCGATGGAACTAGGTGTCGAGCCAGCTACCTGGACCGGGTGGGGGTGTGGGGGAGGGGTAGATTTTGTTCGAAAAACTCGAGAAATATTTTCAACGGCTGGCGGGGCTGGAACCCACTACCTTTTTGGTGGATAGGTCAACACCTTGGCTTTGGACTACCGAGTCCCCCGCTCAGGTGGGGACGCAGCATTGCATGAACAAAGGTAACACCAACAGTAACAACACATAACAATGATGACAGTCATAACGGAAGAACAACAACCATAACATTAATAACGAGAACAAACAATACACATAAATCTAACAAAAACAACAACAACGACAATAGCAACAACAAAACAACAACAACAAATACGACAACCCCCCTCCAACAAAACCAGCCGAATGAAAACAAAACCTACGAAAATGTCGAGAAAAACCATAATGCAACGAACCTGAATAATGAAACCTACTCAACGCAAGGATTGTTATGAAGGTATAAATGGAGTAGGCAGTACCTCTAGATCTAGATGATGACATAGAATTCTCTAGCTGATAACGTACACAATCTCTAGATGATGACGTAGACAAACTAGCAAAAGCAAAGCTTGATTAATAATTATGACAAGGCTATTTATTATACTCACAGTCGACAATCAATGAATGAGGTGAAGCAATTCACAATGCTGGCTTAACACGAAGGTGGAATCATCACTACGTTCTCGTACATCTGTCTACCTCTATGCCTCCTTTCATGGAAAGCGTCGATATTTATAGTTAAAACTAGGATGATTCTAGAAACAGAAATTTGCTCAACATCCAAACAACTCAACAACATTCTTTAACTTTCCAGACATAGACGAATCGATACTAGGGCACACCAAAACGATTACGCCACAAGCTCACTAGGGATTTTACACAAGCTAAGATCAATTAAGTCATTGGTTGTCTTTTACTACGGGAAATCCCCTTCGGAACTACAAGTAACAATGTTACAAGGATAATATCATGAACAACGGCAACGACAATCCTAATAACAACATAACAAAAAAACAAAGGCTATAACAACGACGGTAATAATGCAATGAGTACCTTTGTCGTCATGTCTGTTACTGTGTCCTCTCCTGCAACACCAGCATTGTCGTCGTCATCACCATCTTCATCATCATCATCATCATCATCATCATCATCATCATCATCATCATCATTTTCCTCATCATTATCCTCATCATCATCATGATCATCATGATCCTCCTCCTCCTCCTCCTCCTCCTCCTCCTCCTCCTCCTTGTCCTTTCTCCTCCTCCTCCCCTTCTCATCATCATCATCATCATCGCCATCATTATCATCGTCACTGTAATTGTCATCTTCAAAATTATTTATTTTACCGACAACCCTCAACACCTGCTGGGCGTACTTTAACCCCTTAACATAACCACAACTTCTACATCTTAGGCCGTTTAGAGGAGGGGGTGTTAGCTGGTTTTGTTTTCCTAACGTGGTCACACGTTGCTGTAGTTATTCCCAGTTATTTTAAACGATCTTTTCTGTGTTTTGCATTCTTCCCCTTCGAAATATAACACTTCAGTATCAATTTCCTTCCACAGATCGCAATTCGTGTCAATAATAATAATAATAATAATAATAATAATAATAATAATAATAATAATGATAGTCATAATAACACTAGTGATAATGTAAATAATAATAATAATAGCAATAATAATAATAATAATATTAATAATAATAATAATAATACTAATAATCATAATAATAACAATAATAATAATAATAATAATAATATTAATAATAAAATAATAATAATAATAATAATAATAATAATAATAATAATAATAATAATAATAATAATAATAATAATAATAATAATAATAATAATAATAATAATAATAATAATAATAATAATAATAATAATAATAATAATAATAATAATAATAGTAAAAACAGTTATAACAGTAATAAAAACAATAATGATAATAATAATAATAATAATAATAATAATAATAATAATAATAATAATAATAATAATAATAATAATAATAAAATAATAATAATAATAATAATAATAATAATAATAATAATAATAATAATAATAATAATAATAATAATAATACTAATAATAATAATAATAATAATAATAATAATAATAACAATAATAATAATAATAATAAATAATAATAATAATAATAATAATAATAATAATAATAATAATAATGATAATAATAAATAATAATAATAATAACTAATAATAATATATTACAATGTAATAATAATAATAATAATAAATAATAATAATAATAATAGATAATAATAATGATAATGATAATAATAATAATAATAATAATAATAATAATAATAATAATAATAATAATAATAATAATAATAATAATATAATAATAATAATAATAATAATATAAATAATAATAATAATAATAACTAATAATAGTAATAACAATAATACTATAATAATAATAATATAATAATAATAATAATAATAATAATAATAATAATATAATAATAACTAATAATAATAATAATAATAATAATAATAATAATAATAGTAATAATAATAATAATAATAATAATATAATAATAATAATAATAATAATAATAATAATAATAATCAATAATATAATAATAAATAATAATAATAATAACAATAATAATAATAAAAATAATAATAAATATAATAATAATAATAATAATAATAATAATAATAATAATAATAATAATAATAATAATAATAACAATAATACTAATAATAATAATAATAATAATAATAATAATAATAATAATAATAATAATAATAATAATAATAAATAATCATAATAATAATAATAATAATAATAATAATAATAATAATAATAATAATAATAATAATAATAATAATAATAATAAGAATAAGAATAATAATAAAACAATAATAAATACATGTAATAATAATAATAGTAAGAATCATAATAATAATAGAAATACTAATAATAAAATAATGATAATAATAATAATAAGTAATACATGATAATAATAACTACAATAATAAAATAATATAATAAAATAATAATAATAATAATAATAATAATAATAATAAAAGTACAATAATAAAAAAATGATAATAATAATAACTAACAACAATAAAAAATATAATAATAATAATAATAATAATAATAATAATAATAATAATAATAATAATAATAATAATAATAATAATATTAATGAGGCATGTGTAATGCACAATATATGTAAATCTCACTATGCTCGACAATTCATAATAAAGATAATAAAAATTATCATAATCATTCATCAAATTAAAAACTAACAACGAAATTAGAAATAAAATACTAAACAAAAATCTGAATAACAAATACTAACATAGTGACAATTAAA
This sequence comes from Doris montereyensis, assembly GCA_037039925.1. NCBI lineage: Eukaryota > Metazoa > Mollusca > Gastropoda > Nudibranchia > Dorididae > Doris > Doris montereyensis. The sequence goes on from JAXRKP010001447.1 coordinate 123,571, forward strand.
AGTAATGAAAAAATCGTGAATAAAAAAACTAACATCGACAATTAAAAGTACAATATAAAAAAATCGTGAATAAAAAACTAACATCGACAATTAAAAGTACTATAAAAAAATCGTGAATAAAAAACTAACATCGACAATTAAAAGTACTATAAAAAAATCGTGAATAAAAACTAACATCGACAATTAAAAGTACAATTTAAAAAATCTGAATAAAAAACTAACATCGACAATTAAAAGTACAATTTATAAAAAATCGTGAATAAAAAACTAACATCGACAATTAAAAGTGTAATATAAAAAATCGTGAATAAAAAACTAACATCGACAATTAAAAGTACTATAAAAAAATCGTGAATAAAAAACTAACATCGACAATTAAAAGTACTATAAAAAATCGTGAATAAAAAACTAACATCGACAATTAAAAGTAATATAAAAAATCGTGAATAAAAAACTAACATCGACAATTAAAAGTGTAATATGAAAAAATCGTGAATAAAAAACTAACATCGACAATTAAAAGGGTAATATAAAAAATTGTGAATAAAAAACTAACATCGACAATTAAAAGTGTAATATGAAAAATCGTGAATAAAAAACTAACATCGACAATTAAAAGTGTAATATAAAAAATCGTGAATAAAAAACTAACATCGACAATTAAAAGTGTAATATAAAAAATTGTGAATAAAAAACTTAACATGATTCATAATAAAAGATAATAAAAAGTCTCATACTACATCGACAATTAAAAGTGCAATATAAAAAATCGTGAATAAAAAATACATGGCAATTAAAAGTGCAATGTAAGAAAACATTATAAAAACTCAACAGCAATTTCTATTGATATCAAAAGACTTCACTGACTGTAAGGTTTTAGACTAAGAAGGATTTCTTAAAGAGTTCAGTTTTCAATTTTGATTTAAAAGCATTAAAATTTTCATTTCTCGTGTCCTCAGTCAATGAGTTCCACACTTCGGGTGCAGCAAATTCAAAAGCTCTGTCAGAGAAATTTAGTTTTGTGTATATTCTTGACTAAGACAGTTTGAGATGATGATCTAAGTTGCCGTGAAGGCTGATGAATTGTAATGAGATCTTTCGAACAGCTTGGTCACATATTATTTCGACTTTTAAATGTTAGACAGGCAATGTTTCATTATATTCTAGACTCTATTGGAAACAAATGGAGGGATTTGAGAATCGGTTTTATAGATTTCTAAATTTCGTTTTTGTTGAAGAGTCTGGCTGAGACATTAATAATTCTTTTTGCAATCTTCGGAGGAGTAAGTAAAAAACCCGTACAAACGAGAATTGCAAGTCCAATTTTGCTTGTTATTATTGAGTGAACGAG